>PVKM010016687.1:0-26626 GCA_004027735.1 Carollia perspicillata
AAGACATTTGGGGAAGAGGTATACAGATAGACTTCTCTGAATGAGCAAAAACTTAAGGACATCTGTGTACCATGTGAATGTTCACCGAAGGGTGACACCAATAGAGGAACATTTTAATAATCAGGTGGCTAGCATGACCTGTTTTGTGGAAACCAGTCTCCTCTCCCAGCTACTTTTGTCATTGCCCAGTAAGCTCATGAATGAAGTGACTCCAGTGGCAGGGTGGTTAGGATTGGGCAACATGGACTGGCACTAAGCAAGGCTGCCCTGGCTACAGCCACTGCCAAGCGATCAACCTTCCAAAAACAGAAAAGAACACCAAGTGAGTGCCTGATATGGCACCATTCCCCGAGGTGGTCAGCCAGCTATCTGAGGGGATGCCGTTTACATTAAACTGCTTCTACCATTGAAAGCAGAGTGTTTTGTTTTTACTGAAATAGATTCATACTCTGCATATGTATTTGCCTTTCCTGCATACAATGCTTCTGCCAAAACTACCATCTATGTACTTACAGAATGCCTTATTCATTATCACGGTATTCCATTCAGCATTTCTTCTAATCCAGAAATTCACTTTACAACAAAAGTACAGCAGTGAATCATGCATGTAAAATCTACAGGTGTTACTATGTGTCACCACCATCCCAAAGAAGCTGATTTTGTAAAATGATGGAATGGCCTTTTGAAGACTCAGGTACAGCACCAGTTAGATGAGAATACCTTGCAGGGATGGGGGTAGGTTCTCCAGAAGACTGCACATGCTCTGAATCAGCACTTAATATATGGTGCTATTTCTCCCACAGCAAGATTCCTAGGTCCAGAAATCAAGGGTGGAAATGAGAATGGCACCACTCACTATCTTCCTGTTCCTCTGAGTTTATGCTTTGCCGACTTGTAAGTCTCAGTTCCAGGGGAAGGAACGCTTCCACCAGGAGACAACATTCCATTGAACTGAAAGTTAACATTGCCGCCCAGCCACTTTGGTTTCTTCATGCATCCTGATCCACAGTCACAGAGTTACTATGCTGGCTGGTAGAACTGGTTCTGACCACCAAGGAGAAATTAACTACTCCTTAACTGAGATAAGGAAGAGTATGTCTGGAATATAGGAGATCTAATAAGGCATTTCTTAGTATTATCCTATCCCATGAATTAAAGTCAATGAAAAACTGCAACAACCCAATTCAGGTGGGAAAATTAGTAAGTCAGCTCCATCAGGCTTTGGGTCATTCTACCAGGTAAAGAACTACATCCAGCTGAGGTGCTAGCAGAAGGCAAAGAGTACACAGGATAGATGTCGGAAGAAAGTCACAAATACCAGCTACAACCACATGACTAGTTACAGAAACAAGAACTGTAACTGTCATGAGTATTCCTCCTTATTTTGTTGTAAACATGTTTGTGTGCATGTGGGGGTGTGAGTATATGCAAACATCCACCCACAAATATACAGGCACATATTGTTTTACTGTACTATGCTTTATTTTTCACAAGTTGAAGGCAAGATCCTCCATCAGATAAAGGATTACAGCTATTTATTGCAAAAGTCACTTTATTGTGGTGGAACAGAACCACAACATCCCTGAGGCATGCCTGTATATGGAAACACACACACACATAAAAATATAGACACACATGTAAATATTTGTATCAGATATTTACTTTGTCCTCCTCTCTTATTCCCCTATATTATATAATATAAAATGAAGGTTTCTCAAAAAAATAAATATAGAACTACCATATGACCAAACAATTCCACTTCTAGTCATTTATCCAAAGAAAACCAAAACACTGATTTGAAAGATATATACACCTCCATGTTCACTGTACCATTATCTACAATAGTCAAGATATGGAAACCACCTAAGTGTCCATCAATAAATAAGATGAATGTATAAAGAGAAAGTGTTACATATATATAATGGAATATTACAAAGCCATAAAAACATATGAAATCTTGCCATTTGTGACAACATGGATATACCTATAGGGTGTCATGCTAAGTGAAATAAGTCACACAAAGATAAATACTATATGACTTAACTCATATGTGAACTCTAAAAAGAAAATAAATAAACAAAACAGAAACAAACTCGTAGCTACAGAGATGGTCGCCAGATGAAAGGTGTTTTGGGAAGACGGGTTTAAAAGCTGAAAGAGATTAAGAAGTACAAATTGTCAGTTATGGAAATACCCATGGGAATGTAAAAAATAGCATAGTCAATGTGGTAAAAAATATTGTAATAATTATGTGTGATACAAGATGGGTACTAATTGGGGTGACCACTTTGTAAGGTAAATATATGTCTACTCACTAGTATATATAGCTGAAACTAATAAAATATTGTATGTCAACTGTAATTGAAAAATAAAAAATATTTAAAATAAAGGAATTTCAATAATTCAAATAAGTGCCTATCATCTTTTATCCAAAAAAATCTAACCTATGTTCTGATTACTTATTTAACTGAAGCCTTTTCAACATTTTTTATTATTATAGCACTCAAAGTCTTTGAGTGCTAAAAGGCATGTTGAAGTCTATGGCTATAACATTTACCATACTTCTAGAATCTCCTGTCACATCATTAAATCACATCTAAAATTTTTATAAGACTAGAAATCATTAACATCAGACTTCAGCACATCTCAGGAAAGGACAAGATGTGACCTAATAAACTATCTGCAACAGGAGATATAGGCAGTCTCTTATACGAATCTCAAATAGCTCTAAAGACATTCCTGTGCTCTATATTAGATAGGTCTTAGATTATTTTGTTGTTGTTGATTTTAGAGAGAGGGAGAGAAAGAAAAGATTTTCTGCACCACTTATTTATGCATCTATTGGTTGATTCTTGTATGTGCCCTGACTGGGAACCAAACCCACAACCTTTGTCAAGGCAGTGCTTTAACCAAATGAGCCACCTGGCCAGGGCCTGGTCTTAGAATATTAAGTGGTTTCTTGCTTCATGTTTCATTCCCTTTGATTCTACAAGGCATGGGCATATATTAGGAACTGTCCTCACTTCAGATGACCTAGATAGCAACCAAGTATCCCTTTTCTGGACACATTTAAATTGGGAATAACCTCCAAATATTCTATAGTTCCTTATTTTCTCAAACATTCTTTGCAGTGTCTAGAGAAATGGAGCTCAATTTTAGCATCAATTCTCAGACTAAGTACTATATCCTCAGAGAGGCCTTACATCCACCGAAACTAGTGTTCATTCCTTCCATTATCCTCTATTCCAACTCATTATGTTTTTATAGCATTTATATCTGCATGAATACAGTAAGACAACTGAAAGGATTCACAAGATTGTACAGTATATACTAATATAAGGCTTTAATAAAGGTAAAGAGTATAGTACAGCAGAATAAATAAAGCATAGAGAAAGCATCAGGGTGATTTGAGACATCCAGAAGCAGTTTCCTGAGCCTTTTCTCAGTTGCTCTGCACACTTAGGAACTCTACCTTGACCCCTGTGCTCTTCCTCTTCAGACTACACATCGCCATGATCCATGCAAGATACTTCTATCTCAAGACACAATTCACTGTTCTTTATTGGTCACATCACTAAAGACAGATTGTGAACCTGGTTAAGCCAAGTGTAAACTATTGATCTACACAATTAAAATACACAATGTAAACAAGATGTTATAGCATACCTCCAGGGGAGTTTGAACTTTATATAGCACATGATAAATCACTATTTAGTACTATTCATCCCTGTATTGGCCAAGGGTCAATGCCAGACTTCTAGTCATCCCTGGAGATATGCATAAAGCTACCACAGACCAGTTGCAAATAACCATCTTGACATAATATCAATTTTAATAATTTTATGTTATTACTTTTACACCTCTACATAAAGTATCTTACTATCCATTATTTGTAGGGCTTGGGACCAGAAAAAAAAATAAGTGCCCCAAGCCAATGACCTGACTCACTATTTTTATACTTGCAAGCATTCCAGTACCATAAGAAACCTCCAGAGCAGGCAGATCCATGACCTGTGAATATCCTCAAGCCCAGAAGTATGAACGGCACTAGGTGCCTGGTGAACTCTTAGAGTACTGACCTAAGGAAGAGGCTTCAAAAGGCAATGAAGCAGTGTTCAAGGTCATCTGTGCAAGGAACACTGGGGTCCCAGGTATCCAAATCATGATCTTCTATGTATAGGCAGGAAGCTTCATACACTTGGCCCTAAATTCTCCTCATCCTTCTAAGAGGAACAAACCTAAAGGGGAGCCTGAGTGTGGTCCTCTAAAAAAACAGGGATTAAAGTGAGGGTCCTAGGTGCCCTGGTCTCTAACCAGTACTGTTTCTGTCTCTTATATTCCAGCATTAGCAGCCTGTATAGCAACAGGGACTGTAATGGTTTTCTGTACAGTCATGACCCCAGTGTCCAGGAGGTCATATAATGGGCACCCAATGAATGCTGGATGGATGGATGGATGGATGAATGAATGAATGACAAGCAAAACAACATCTGAGGATTAAATCTGTATCAGTTCTGTCATTTTTTAATTTTTGTAAAGATTTTATTTATTTATTTATTTATTTTTAGAGAGGAGAAGGGAAAAAGAGAGGGAGACAAGTATCAATGTGTGGTTGCTTCTTGAGTGTCCCCTACTGAGGACCTGACCTGCAGCCCAAGCATGTGTCCTGACTGGGAATTGAACCTGTGACCCTTTGGTTCACAGGCCAGCTCTCAATCCACTGAGCCACACCAGCTAGGTCAGTTCTGTTGTTTTTGTATGTGATAATGGAGGACAGAATATAGCCAGGAATGGGAAGACTATAGATAACATTTAAACTCAGTTCTTACAAGAACACTGCCATTATTAATAGAGATATTTATGTTCAAAATTTAAACTATTGATTCAAATCAGCTATATGACTTGAGAAGTTAGTTGTATAATTCATCTGTCAGTGATAAACCTAATAAATTAATAATATAACTTGAATATTAGAGATACAACTTAGAATTCTACTGCATGTTTTATTTAAAATTTGATGCAGCATGCAAATGAATCTCTACAATATACTCCTAAATCAAATGTAAATAAAAATTTAACAAATAGCAGTCTGTAGGAATGAGGAGGGAAGATGATTTAATCACCATAGATATTCAACTTGCTGGGAAGAAAGAGGAAGCTTGAAATGAAAAGGACAGAGAAAGACTAACAAAGAGGAAGTAGAATGGGAAATTTATCATAGTCTCATGTCACCACCATTGATATTTATTATGCTCAATCACTCTGCACATTCTATCGACATTGGTGCTGCTGAATCATGTGGACCTGGAAGTTGGCCAGAAAGCAGAGAACTTGGTTGTTTAAAATAGTTACTTTGGAAATGATGATGGATGGAGACTTGACTTGGATGGTGGTAAAAAGTGATAGATAGATAGATAGATAGATAGATAGATAGATAGATAGATAGATAGATTAATAGATAGATAGATAGATAGATAGATAGATAGATAGATAGATAGATAAAAAAACTTTGGCTATTTATAATGAACTGAAAAAAGCAAACCCTTCTAGACTAGATATATTGCAAAGCAAAAAGCTGATAGAAGCAATGAATCAGACATTTCAAATTTTTAAAAATATTAGCAAATATAATTTCCATATATTTTGTCCATATCCATCTCCTTCCCATATTTTATTCTCCATTGGATATAGCCATGACCTCTAAAACTACCTCTATTGGAAAATGAAATTTCAACATTACAATGCTTTCTCTACTAACATCTTCTGTGTTTCCTTATCCTGATCAATCACAATTTCATTTCGTGTCTCAGTACAACCTTCATTCTGCCATTCCTTAGATATCTTACATTCACCTGCAGAAGACAAGAAAGACGAATTCATGAAGATATTTGATAGATCTTTTTTTTTTCAGGAACCCAGTACATATATTTCATTCTATTTTAAACGGCATGTAAATGCCACAAGTCTGAGGCTGTACCCTTAGTGAAACATAACAGAGGATTTCTTTGCTGTTGTTCCTTCAGTTTTCTTTTTCTTACTTAGTTTTTTTTCCACTTGGCTTCCTTGATTAGCTCCAAGATTAAAGAAACATAAGTAGAATTTATCTTCATGAAATATGTTCCCTCATTATTTTTTTGGTAATTTAAACTCATTTGTTAATAAATAATCTTCTGAAAATACAGACTGAGATTTTAAAATCATTAAGAAGGTTGATTTCCAGTTTAGAACAACATAATTTTTCTTAAAAATTATGTATCACCACTTCTAAGCCTAGGCATATCTATGTAAAATTGAAAAATCCAATTAACATACTCTCTTGTAGCTGCCACCAGACTATTGCTCAAAGCCTTCCTTTGCATGTACAGCTTCACACCACATATTCTTTGCCCACCCAGCTCCACAAGGTCCAGTGGATGCCTCTCACCCCAAAGCCAATTTGTCCCTTCTACTACTTCTCACTATACTTATCGCCTATATCACCATTTATTTACTGAACATTGATTACCAAATGACTTCCCTTCTACTCTTACATTATGCTTTTTTTTCAAATACTGTTCTCAGGTGTGTATTACTTCTCTTTCTGTATCATAAGTATTGTTTCCTTAAGCAGATCGTAAGTTACATTTCATCAGGGACCTTACCTCCTATTTCTTAATCCTGCATATCACAGCAAAGAGCTGTGAACACAAGTAGCAACTTAGAAATGTAAAATTTTGATATTCTAATTACCAAAACATTTAGATAATATTTTGTATTTTGAAAAATGACTTTCCATGGACTAGTTTATTTAGTCTGTGTAACCACTCTTTAAATGATCAGTCATATACTGGAAATGATGAAAAAGAATCCCAGAAAGTGTGTGTTACACAGTAAGTGAAAGGACAAGAGGCAAACCAAAGCAAGAAGAGTCCAAGGGCAGCGGCCTTTCTACCCTATTTTGGAAAACACAAGAACTACATAGTTCTAATATTGGGGTTAAATGTGTAAGTAACACCACCACTGTAATGAAGTGCATCCAAAAATGCACAGGTGTGCACCCCGTGAGCAGATGAAAATAGCATAGCCAGAGAAGGGCAGCAGCTGTGCCTCTATTCTGCTTTCACTTTGCAAGTTACACCTACACCTGTGCTAACTTTAAGATGGTTTATTAACACCTTTGGTGGTGCATGCATAATGCATAAAACTCATACAAAAAGCAAGCAAGAGAAAAGCCACATCGGTGGGGGAAAATCAAACAGTGACATTAAGGTACATGGTATAAATACCCACACAAATGTGTATTTATTATTTTGTGTGCACCTCTTCTAATAGCTATGAGGATGGAGGTACTTATTATAAGGAAGGCCACAAGGTATGTTTGAAGATGGGAGAGCACAGCAGCCACATAAAGCCTGCATGATGTATAAAGATGAAAAACTAATCTTTTATTGATGTGTGTTTCAGGATTGAATGGTCATCACAGGTTTCACTCTTTGGCAGAGGCTAGTGCCACTCTTGTCATTTAAGAGATAATAAAATTGTTATGCCTCAGGTGATCAACAAAATGAATGGCACAAGTGGAAAGGAGTCTTGATAATTTAATGGTCAGTTGTTCATTTCTACTATAAAATAAAATTCTATTTTTGAAAGTAGCATCCTTACTCAAAGGCATGCAGATTTCAAGTACATGTTGATGTCTTTCCTTATGCAAAAGTGATTAGAGTCAAGTCAAGTAAAGAAACACTAAAACAATCTGTTGTTTCTTCTGGATTGATTGATAAAAATCTATTTTGCTAAGGCTAGTTTCCCTAATCCCACCTTGTATGTCTGAAAAAACAAAATCTATTAATTTGATGGATACTAAAATATTGGAGCTTCAACTCTCCCTTGGAAAACACTTCCCATATGAATTCACAGAAAGTTCTCTTTAAAAATGACTTTGATTAATGATAATACATAATGATAAATGGAGGATAAGTTGTTGCTAAATGTTTCATTAACTTTGTATTGCTATTAAGCTAATGTCAGCAATCATGTTAAAGTTCTGCCTGATTAGCCATCAAAATGGTAGACACCACTTCTGCACTGCTAAGTCCCCAGGATCTTTCTTTATTAGGCTCATTCTCCGTGACGCTCTTCTCTATTCCATGTTTGGCTTTTATCTGATAAATAATTTCCCTAATTTCTAGACTATTCCTTGTATTTACCACCTAGTACATTCATTTGCTTTGTTTGTTCTGTAATTTTCAGTCATCCAATTGACTTTAGCTTTATATCTCTATATTCTATCATTTTTCTCAGTATTACACTTATTTTTTCCTTTTTATTAAATGTATTGGGGTGACACTGGTTAACAGAATCACTCAGGCTTCAGGTACACAATCACCACTACAAATGAAGTCTCCATCCATCACCATTTATCCACGCTGCACCCTCCTTAACGTCTCCCACCGGCTCTCCTCCTGGCAATCACCACACTGTTGTCCATGTTCATGAGATTTTTTTTTCTCTTTTACTTTGTTCAGTTCTGCCACCCACTGCCATCCAGTCCCCTCCCCCAAGAGCTGTCAGCCTTTTCTTAATCTATGAGTCTGTCTCTATTTTGCTTATTAGCTCATTTTGTCCATTGGATTCCACATATGAGTAAACTCATGTAGTATTATCCTTGTCTTTCTGTGACTCGTTTATTTCATTCAGCATAATTCTCTTGGGTCCATCCATGCTGTTGTAAAGGGTAAAATTTCCTTCTTTTTTTACAGCCAAGTAGCATTCCATTATGCAAATATACTACAGTTTTTTAATCCATTCATCTACTGACAGGTACTTGGGCTGCTTCCAAATCTTGGTTATTGTAAACAACACTTGCAATGAACATAAGGATGTTTATGTTTTCTCAAATTAGTCTTTCAGGTTTCTTTAGATAAATTCCCGGAAGTAAAATTGCTGGATAATAAGGTGGTTTCATTTTTAATTTTTTGAGAAACCTCTATACTGCTTTTCACAGTGGCTGCACCAATAAGCATTCCCTCCAATAGTGCATGACGGTTGCCATTTCTTTATATCTTCACCAACACTTTCTTGTTTGTTGGATTGTTGTTGATAGCCATTCTGACAGATGTGAGTTAATATCTCATTAATTTGAGATAAAGTTAATTTGTATTTCTCTCTTGATTACTGACATTGAGCATCTTTTCATATGATGGCTAGCTGTATTTTCTCTTTGGAGAAGTGGCTATTCAAGTCCTTTCCTATTTTTAATTGGATTGTTTGTTATTTTGGTGTTGAACTATATAAGTTCTTTATAATTTGGGATGTTAGTCCATTATTAGATGTATCATTGGCAAATACGTTCTCCCATTCAGTGAGTTGTTTTTTCATTTTATTGATGGTTTCCTTTGTTGTACAAAAACTTATGTTTGATGTACTCCCTTTTATTTATTTTTCCTTTTATTTCTCTTGCCTCAAAAGATATATCAGAAAAAAATATTGCTATGAGAAATGTTTCCAGGATTTTACTGGCTATGTTTTCTTCTAGAGTTTTTATGGTTTCAGGTTTAACATTTAAGTCTTTGATCCATTTTGAATTTATTCTTCTGTATGGTTTAAGGAGGTAGTCTAGTTTTTCTTTTTTTTGGGGGGGGTTTGTTGCACACATCTCTCCAATTTACACAATGCCTTTTAAAAACATATGATCTGCCTGGCTTGTGTAGCTCAGTGGATTGAGCACAGGCTGCAGACCAAAGGGTCACCAGTTTGATTCCCAGTCAGGGCACATGCCTGGGTTGCTGGCCAGGTCTCCCAGTATAGGGCACATGGGACGCAACCACACATTGGTATTTCTCTCCCTTTCTCCTTCTCTTCCCCCTCTATAAAAATGAATAAATAAAATCTTTAAAAAATAAAATAAGTAAAAACATGTTATCTTTGCCTCATATGTTTTTGCCTTCTTTGTCAAATATTAATTGACTATAAAGGCATGGACTTATTTCTAGGCTTCCTATTCTGTTTAGTTGATCTATATGTCTTTTTATGCCAGTACCATTTTGTTTTGATTGCTATGTTCTTGTAGCATAGTTTAGTATCAGGTAGCATGGTTCTTCTAACTTTACTCTTTCTCAAGATTTCTGTAGCTATTTGCAGTCTTTATGGTTCCATATAAGTTTTTGGAATATATGTTCTATTCTATAAAATATGCCACTGGTATATTGGTAGGAATTTCATTGAACCTATAGATTGCTTTGGTTAGTATAGACATTTTAATGGTGTTAATTCTTCCTATCCATGAACATGGTGTATGCTTTCACTTACTTGTATCTTCTTCAGTTTCTTTCTTCAGTGTCTTATAATTTTTTTAGTACAGTTATTTGACATTCTTGGTTAAATTTATTCCTAGGAATTTTATTCTTTTTGAATCAATTGTGAACAGGATTGTTTTCTTAGTTTCCATTTTCTGATAGTTCATTATTATTGCATAAAAATGCAACTAATTTCTGGATATTTATTTTGTGTCTTGCTACTTTACTGAATTCATTTATCAGTTATAGTAGTTTCTTGGTGAAATCTTTGGTGTTCTCTCCGTACAGTATCATGTCATGCAAATAAAAACTGTTTTATTCTTTCTTTCCAACTTGGAGGCCTTTTATTTCTTCTTCTTGTCTGTTTGCTGTAGCTAGGACTCCCAGTTCTACATTAAATAAGAGAGGTAACAGTAGACATCCTGTTTTGTTCTCAATTTTAAGGAAAATGCTTGTAGTTTTTGCCCATTGAGGATGTTGTTGGCTGTGGGCTTGTCATATATGTCCTTATATGTTCCCTCTATTTCTACTTTGCTGAGAGTGCTGGATTTTATCAAAAAAAATTTTGTGCACCTATAGATATAATCAGGTAGTTTTTATCCTTCATTTTGTCTATGTGATATATCATGTTTACTGATCTGTAGATATTTTAACAATCTTGCCTCCCCAGAAAAAAGTTTACTTGATCATGGTGTATGATCATTTTCATGTATTGCTGAATCAGGTTTGTTAATATTTTTGAGGCTATTAACATCTATGTTCATCAAGGATATTGGCTTATAATTTTTTTCTTTCTAGTGTCTTTATCTGGTTTTTGAATTAGGGAAATGCTGGCCTTGTAAAATGAGTTTGGGAGTTTGATCTCCTATTGAAATTTTGAAATAATTTCAGAAGGATAGGTGTTAATTTTGCCTTGAATATTTGGTAACATTCACCTGTGAAGCCATCAGATCCAGGGCTTTTGTTTGTTGGAAGCTTTTTGATTACTGCTTCAATTATGCTAGTTGTAATCTGTCTGTACAGATTCTCTGATTTTTCCTGGTTCAGTTTTGGAAGATTGTATGTTTCTAAACTTTTATGCATTTCTTTCAGTTTTCCAATTTGTTGGCATATAGTTGTTTGTAATATTTTCTTACATTCTTTTGTATTTCTTTGGTGTCAATTGTTACTTCTCTTTCTTTTCTGATTTTATTAAATTGGGTTTTCTCTCTTTTTTTCCTGATGAGTCTGGCTAAAGGTGTATCAACTTTGTTTATCTTTAAAAAAACAGCTCTTAGAATCATCAATCATTGTTTTGGTTTTATAGACTTTATTTCACTTATTTATGCTCTGATCTTTATTATTCCTTTCTTTCTACTTCTTTGGGCTTTGTTTGTCGATCTTTTCCAGTTCTTTTAAGTATAAGTTAAATTGTTTATTTGAAATTTTTCTTTTTTCTTAGGTAGACCTGTATTGCTATGAATTTCCCTCTTAGGACAGTTTTTGCTGTCTCCAAAGATTTCTGGTTATGTTCTCATTTTCATTTGTTTCAAGGTATGTTTTGATTTTTTCCTTGATCTCATTATTAGCCCATTCATTGTTTAGGAACATGTTATGTAGCCTCCATACCTTTGAATGTTTTTCACTTTTTCTCCTGTGTTTGACTTCTAGTTTTATACCATTATGGTCAGAGAAGAAGCTTGATATGATTTCAATATTCTTAAATTTATTGAGACGTGTTTTGTCTCCTAACATGTGGTCTATCCTAGAAAAATGTTTCACAAGCACTTGAAAAAAAGTGTATATTCTGCTGCTTTGACATGAAATGTTCTGAAGGTATCAGTTAAATCCATCTGATCTAGTGTGTCATTTAAAGCTGCCATTTCCTTGTTGATTTCCTGTCTCAGACCTCTATCCACTGTTGACAGTGGGGTGTTAAAATCCCCTATTATGAGTGTATTGCAGTCAATATCCCCCTATATGTCCATCAATATTTGCTTTACATATTTAGGTTTTTCTATGTTTGGCTCATAAATGTTAACTACAGTTATGTGCTATTGTTGGATTGCTCCTTTTATCATTAGGTAGTGTCTTTCTTTATCACTTAATGTAGCCTTTGTTTTTAAGTCTGTTTTGTCATATTATTATTGCTACCTCAACTTTTTAAAATTTCCGTTTGCATGAAATATCTATTTTCATCTCTGCTTTTAGTCTGTGTGTATCTTTCATTCTGCAGGGGATCTCTTGTGGACAGCATATATATGGGTCTTGTTTTCTTATCCATTAAGCTACTGTATGTCTTTTGATTACAGCATGTAACCCATTTACATTTAAACTGATTACTGATAGGTACCTAATTATTGCCATTTTATTTTTTTAACTATGTTCCATTGTTGTTTTTCTCCTCCTCTTCCTCTTCCTCCTCCTCCTCCTCTTCCTTCTCCTCCTCCTCCTCCTCCTCCTACTTCTCCTCCTCCTCCTTCCTCTGCAGGCCTTTTGATGTTTCTTGTAATACCAGTTTGGTGATGACAAATTCCTTTTACTTTTTTTCCTGTCTTAGAAGCTCTTTATTTCTCCTTCACTTTTAACAGATAGCCTTGCTGGGTAAGGCAATCTTGGTAAAGTAGTCCTTGCTTTTCATCAGTTTGAATAGTTCATGTCAATCCCTTCTTGTCTGAAATGTTTCTGTTGAGAAATTAGTTGATACTCTTATGTGAGCTCCTTTGTAGGTAACTGTCTTTTTTCTTGAAGCTTTTAATATTCTCTCTTTGACTTTAGCCTTTGCCATTTTAATTATGATGTGTCTTAGTGAGGGTCTTTTTAGGTCCATCTTGTTTGGGACACCTTACACTTCCTGGGCTTGTGTGTCTTTTTCATTCACCAATTTAGGGAAATTTTCAATCATTATTTCTTCAAACAAGTTTCCTGTCCCTTGATATCTCTCTTCTCCTTCTGGTACCCCTATGATGCAGATGTTATCACATTTCATGTTGTCCCAAAAGCCCCTTAAAATATCCTCATTTTTTTCAAAATTTTTTCTCTTTGCTGCTCTAATTGGGTGTTTTATTTTTCCTGCCTTGTCTTTGAAATTATTGATTCAGTCCTCTGCTTCACCTAACCTACTGTTTTTTCCTTCCAGTGTATTAATCACTTGAGATATTGTATTCACTTCTGACTGGTCCTTTTTTATGGTTTCTATGTCTTGTTCATGTTGTTGAACATCCTTATTTTCTGTTACTTTGAACTCTATGTCTGACTAATTGTTTGCCTCCATTTCATTTAGCTCTTTGTCTGGAGATTTCTCCTGTTTTTTCATTTGTAGCCTGTTTCCTCATCTCCCAATTTTGGTGTAATCTTTGTCTTTGTTTCTATGTATTAGATAGATTAGCTGTGACTCCCATCTTCATGAGGTGGACTTATATAGTAGGTGTCTGTGGGGTCCAATGGTGCAGTCTCCTTGATCACTTCAACTGGATGATATAGAAATGTGCCTTTAGTGGGTTATGTGGTCCCTCCCATTGTAATCGAGTCTTTTTTGCTATTGCCTATTTATAAATGTGATCACCTCTTAGGCTGGCTGACTGTAATTCTCAACCCCAACCACAGAATGCAAGCTACTGTGCAGGTGCTGACCACCCAGAGTAGAATTTGCTTCAGGTGGATTTGATACCTGCCTAGATCTCCCTTTTGATACACTGCTTGTGAAGCTTATTGGATCTTGCTCTGATGTGATCTAAAGTTGGTCACTGGTGTGTGAATCTGAGCTTCTTCGGAAGAACTCTGGTGCAGGCCTATATAAGGTATTACCTATAATTAGCCCTTGGCAACCTTCTTGTAGCAGTCTCGATGTGGCTGCTTTTGTAAGTCCCTGGTTATATAAGACTTCTCTTCAGCTAGTCATTAGTTGGTTTTACAGGATGATTGTTCTATAATTTAGTTGTATTTCAGTTTGGTCCTAGAAGGACATGAGTGTAACTTCCCTTACTCCACTGGCATCTTTGATCTTTTATACTCTTATTTCTTTCTTTCATATCTTATAAAGGCACTTGTAAAAATCAGAAGTTAAATGGTTTGGTAGAACAAAGCTCTTATGGTTCTAGTATGTTAACCAGATCAATTTTAAGCTGAGACTATTAAAGTAATGTGTGTATAATGCACAAAATTAATACAATACAGGAAAGCAAGAAGAGAAATGCCACATAAACCAGTGATAACTGTCAACACTTTTAGTACATAGTGTGTCTACTATATGAGGCAGGAACCCCCAAAAAGCAGAATTTATTTATAAAAAATGCATATTTATTCTTACATATTTAAACTTCAGTCACCTTCAAAGTACTCTCCATTTGATGCAATACATTTGTTGACACACCTTTTCCACTGCTCAAAACAGGTTTTGAATGCATTGATTTTGATGCCTTTTAGTGCTTCTGATGATTTTTGTTTGACTTCTTCCACATCGGCCACTTCTTCCAATGTTTCCCTTTGAGGACTTCTTTATCTGGGGGATAAAAAGTCACTTGGGGTGAGATCAGGTGAATAGAGAAGCTGGGCCATGGGAGTCATGCTGTTTTTGTTCAAAAACTGCTGAACACTCAGTGTAATGTAGGCAGGTGCACTTGTATCACCCATCATGACATGGGCAAACAGTATTAAAAAAAACTTACTGAAGCTGAATGCAGCCTTTCTCAACAACATCAGCTGCTACACTATTACAGATGGTTTCCTAGAGCATTCACCTTGTGGGTTAAGCCTGAATTACAAGGAGCCCACCCTCCAAAAGATAATTCCAGGTTTTTGGGTCTTTCTGTATGTATTTACAGTTTTTAATTTATGTCTACATAGATCTTTACATCTATCTGTAACACACTTTTGTTATAGCACTATTTTCTTTTATACTTAGAAATTAATTTATATAACATAATACATAGTATGTTGCATTTTTGTTTTTTACTTTGTTATTTATTTCCAACATTTCCTCATTTCAATAAGCATTCTTCTACATCATATATGCCACCATCTTTTGGCCTCTCTGTTATTCCTCAAACATGTAGCATACTCTAGTCTTAGACTTTTGAAATTGCCATTCCTTCATCCTGGCACACTATTTCCCAGAAATATTATCATCCCTTAGTCTCTCACCTCATTGAGGTCTCTCTCCAATATTACCCTTTTAAAAAAGCCTTCCCAGAAAGCCCCATCTAAATAGTAAATGCTGTCCATTCCCAGTGCATCCTTCACCATATCTCAAACACCACCTGACACTATATATTTTTATTATGCCATCTATCACATAATAAAGGTTTATTGGTTTGTTTCTTATCTTCCCCACCAGAACATAAGATACATGAAGGCATAAGCTATGTATGTTTTCTTTGCTACTCTTTTCACATAGCCACACACACATTCAAAAATATTTACAACAAAATAAAGAGGAATACTTATGACAATTACAGTTCTTCTTTCTGTAACTACTCACGTAGTTGTAGCTAGTACTCATTACTTTCTTCCACCATCTACTCTGTATATTCTTTGCTTCCTGCAAGCATCAGCTGGATGAAATTCTTTACCTGGTAGAATGATGGAGCTGGTTTATTTGTTTTGCTCCCTGAATTGGGTCATTGCAGGACATACTAATACTAACAGATGTCCTACTATTGATAGATTGCTTATATTCCAGACAAGCTCTTCCTTATGTAAAGCATTTATATTTGCCTCACTCAAAGCTCATCCTATCTCTTCCCCCACTTTCTACTGAAAAACAGGTCAATATGTAAGCCAAACACTTGAATTAAGTTTCCATCAATTCTCTCCATGCCATTCTCAGTTTTAAAAATATGATAAGAAACAGTAAATAATGAGTTAAAATTAAGAAACTGATTTCTTTACTCTACCTTTATGTCCCCATCCTGTTAAAATCCCCATTCGTGTTTACTGAGCCAATTTTAGGCACCAAGAACAAGAATTAATGCTTGTTTTTCATGGAGCCACAGGCATTGCTGTGACAAATCTCCACGAGTACCCCCTTGATTATCGTACGAAATAGTCTCTCAAGACAACCAGTCAAGTGTTGTGAAAACAACAAGAATACACTCAAGCATCTTAATAGTGTCAGTGTTGGTTTTTTTCTGCAAATGTGCTTGAAGATCTCAATTCATCAAAAGAGATGGGAAATTGCACCACAAATTTGGCATCTCCCTTGGGAAATGAAAGCAGACTCAGCAATGAAGACAGAGAATGAATCCAGGGATACTATCTATTAAACATGAGACTCTTCCTGAACAGAAATTTTCCAAACAAAGGAAACAAGACTAATAAGCTTAAGAAAAAAGGTAATGTAAAAAATGTTTATTATAACCTGAAACACCATTTTTAAAAAATTTTGCTACAGAACAGTGGTAAAAATAAATAATGGTAAGGCTATTGTGATTAAGAACTTTAAAAGCTCCAGGAAGAAAAAAAGGGTGAGCCTGAATTTTTTGTAAAATATCCAATAATAAATATGTCATATGTAATGCTAATTAATGCACCAGAAAGAGAGAGAGAGGAGAGAGAGAGAGACTGTGTGTGTGTGTGTGAATCCCTAAGAGCTGGTTTTCTTTTCTTGGTTGGTAATTTTTAGGTATAGAGTTTTTTATCAACATTTTTATTTTTTAATTTACTTTTTTGTAGTTGGTTATGCTTAAAAGAGACTTTTAGTTTATTTTCAGCTTGGCAAATTAAGATTCAGAAATATCTGTATATGCTTGTTCCACTGATGGAACAGGTCTTCCAGAAGTCTATGTGTGTATGAGATTTTCTCCATACTCTTAAAGAGAAACCAAAATTCAGACACAGCAAATGCAGTGCTATAAAGAAAAATAAAAAAGAGAAAGATGGGGGAACAATTCTAATTATAGATTTGTCTTTATTAGTCATATTTGTTTCTTAGCCAAACAAGTATTTGTCTCTTCTTTTAGTCCTTACAAATCACAAGACATAAATCAAGTAAGCATGCAAATAAAAATAATTCTGAAAGAATCTACACACCTAAAACTATATTACAAATATTACTGCTTTGGAACACATCTAACAGATTGTAACACAAAGGAAAAAATATGTCCTTCCCCACTTTGCAAAAAAACTCTAAAGCTTTCAGGCACTGAAGACTTCTGCGCAAAGGGTTGGTGACTGGATGGGTACCAATAGGCTCTGGTAGGAAACAAGATGCATTCCAAAACATCAAATCATTGGTGAATGCATGTGGAATATGTACCAGAGCTTATACACATGCACAGATATGCAGGGTCTGGCACAAATAACACCTCTTTTTTATTACAAACTCTTTTATTACAAAATCATAAGCATGCAATTCTGTAACATAACAATATCACACTCAAGCATACCATATGACATGTTACGTGAAATGTTCAAATTGCTGTGTAACACATTCATATACCTTACCAATCACGTGCAAGTAAGCCTCACTCCTGCCAGACTGTGTATATACTACTAACCAGAGCATTGGAGGCCAACTTAGCCTCCAATTTCAGGCTCTTCAAATATATTTGATATCTTATCTACCTAGTAATTGTTTATATTTACTTGTATATATTAGAGTTTTGTTTTCACATCATTTGGATTGCTAAGATATTCGTTAGGCTCTGGGATCCAAAGGAAATAGGAAGACCAGCACCAATGGACTGCATTTGAGCCCATTTTGTTTGAGAAGTGAGAACTAGAAGTTAATAGAACAATTTTTATGAAATACAGTGGTACCTCGGAACTCGTCGTTAATTCCTTCCGGGACTCATGATGAGTGCCAAAGTCAACGAGTACCGAGCAAGCAACAAGTGATGAAGCATTTATCATTGCAAGTTCTAGCAAGTACAAAAAGTTCCAAGCAAGCCAAATACTGAAATATTTTTTCTCATTGAAATGGGACGAGTACAGGGTTTGATGATTTCTGAAGCTGACAAGTGCCAAGCTGACTGTACTTTGAGATGCTCCGGGTGTTGGCAGAGATCTTCAAGAAATGTGAGGAGGCATGGCAGAGGATAGACTCTGGCAAGCCCCTGGTCACCTGAGACATCAAGAACTCTCATCAGGGTCCCACCCACTCACAGTTTCTAACTTCAGAAGCTGGCACCACCAAGGGGCTAACAAACTTCGCAAACATCATGTAATACGTATTTTAGGCTGTGTGAACTACATGGTCTCTGTCATACCTTCTCTGAAATCATAGTGTAAATGCAGCCATAGCGAATATGCTGCTCTGTTATGATACAACTTTGTTTACAAAATTAGTCATCCATAATTGCTAACTCCTGAGCTAACCCTACATCCAGCACAGGATCTGGGAGAAGCTGAAGAAGGATCCAGCAGCTGCTGCAGCTGCTAAGAGCCCAACTGCTATTCCTTGTCAACCAGGTGAGATAGTATAAGCAAGTGTGGGCATGGGCTGCAACAGCACCTCATGCCTTGCTCTAATCCTTGAGCTTAAGGAAAGCAAGATGACTGCTGTTCCACTACCACAAGTAATGAAGAGTACTGGAAATGCTAAATATGCAGGTATATATGAAACACAAGTTTTCGTTTTTTGGTAACATTGAAATGATTTATAGTTTGTTAATATAGTGAAAGATAGTAAGGTTTAAATGTTTCTCCTCTATTCTATTAAAGTGAAAAACTACATTTACTGATATTCAAATTTTAAACCAACCTTGCCTTTCTGGCCCTTTATTGGTCATGCTGTATTACTCATATTAATATTACTGTATTCAGTACTCTAATAGTTTGTGAGAAATTTTTGTATCTATTTTCATAGAGGATTTTAATCTGTAATTATTTTTTCTTGTAATATCTTTGTTAGGTTCTAGTATCAGAGCAATGCTGGTGTCAGAATAAATTGGGAAATAGTCCCTCTTTTTTAACTTCTTGAAACTCTTTGTGTAATTACTTATTCCTTAAATATTTGATAAATTTACCACTGAAGCCTTCTGGACATAGAATTCTCTTTGTAGGAATATTTTTACTACTAATTCATTTATTTGAATAGATATAGGAAAATTAATAATTTTTATTTCTTTGTAAGTGAGCCTTGGTAATTTTTGTCATTCAAGGAATTTATCCATTTCACCTTAGCTGTCAAATTTATTTGTGCAAAGTTGTTCACAGACCCATGCCTGTGTGTGAGAGAAAGGCAGGGAGTAAAAGAGAGAAAAAGATAGAGATAAATGAATAGAGACAGATTACAAAAATAATTGTGGTCAGCTTAGATAAAAAATATATAAAATTTAAAAATCATGGTAGATTTTGAGGCACTATTCAATAGTACTACAAGCAAGGGGTCAGAAAAAACATATTTTACCTTGACCCAGGCATCTTTTTCTATTGACTACCTAAGGGAGATCTGCACACCAAAGAGCAAATGGAAAATAAGTTGTCATCTTATTTGTAGCTGATTGTTGGTAACTCCAACTGCAGATCCCCCTGGAAGCTGTGATTTGTGTTCAAGGACTAAGTGGGTGTTTACCTTCTCCACAACCAAACCTTAATCTCACTGCAAGACAAGCACTGCGCCCAAAGATACGACTTGAGCTGTGATGCATTCAACAGAAGTGAAAACTAAATGGCAGTGTTGTGAAGATTCAGTCAGTCGCTTGTTAATTTGACATATTGAAGGTAGAAAGCAAAAGAGTAAACGAAAGAGCTCTATGGGCTTGCTCAGAGATAAGACTTAAGTTCTCACAGAAACAATCTTATGTGGTGTTAAAAGATTCTGTTATGTAACACTTTGAATCCCTTTGCTCCACTTCTTGCTGTAGCCACTGGTGCAGGAACAGCTCCGAAGTGTGGATCAATTTTGCAAAGGTGCAAATTGTCAGTATGTTTTCTTCAGATCGTATTGCACTTACATCTTTTCCAGGGCTTATTTCCTAATACTGGTTTAGTAAAACACCTAAGTGCTCAGAGCTCACATCAGAGTGTGTGGAAGTTAATCCCTGGTGGCTACCTTGACCAATGAAGATAGGAACTATTGAATAAATGTCGTCCCCCTTCTTCCTCCATGAAAACAGTTTTGAAGTAAATTTCCTGTTTCCTCAAAAAGTTACACTGGATCAAGAGCTATCACCTACAGTGTTGGCCAACTTGATGACATATATTTGTATAGTTTTTTTCCTTTCCCTGACCTATTCTCTTCTCTGTATACCTCACTAGTATTCTCTGAAAACACATTCTCATATAAAATACTTATATATTATTCTTTTTCTCAAGTTCTGCTTTGAAGGTAATCCAGGCTAAGTAAACAAATGAAGGAAACATCATGGAAGGTTAGTCTTTAATTTACTGTCATGCTGTGGAATATGACTCCATTAGATTAGCGTTCCCCACCTCCAGTGTCTCCACCAGGTGTGGACAATTCCTGTTCTGTTCTCATTGTTCCCTAATATCAAGTTCAACTCCTTCTCTCACAGAATGGCTTCCTAGGGTTTAATAAACAAAAAAGGTTATTAGAGAGATGCTTGAGGCAGGAATAGAGCGAAAGGCATTCAAGACTATGTCTAAGCAAGATTTAACAGATTCGTTAACAGTTAGAGGTGGGTGGTTAGGGAAGCTGATTCCTAGGTTTTTCACGTGGGCAAATGTTTATATTTTAAAAGGGAAAGTAAGAGGGTTAATCATTAAGCTCCACACTCTAATTTTTAGCACACGACTGTATTGTAACACTTTTTGCAGATCTTCTTTGTCATTTGTGATCTCTGGGTGTACTCGCTGGATCCTGAGTGCTTTTGTAATATCGTGTATAAATGTACAGATTCTGAAGTCAGCCTAGGTGAAAATCCTTACTCTAACTCATTTTCTGTTGTTTGACCTCGACCAAGATGCTTAATTTCTTTGTTGCTCAATTTTCTTAAGTGTACAGTAGTTATTGTAATTATACCCAACCCATAAATTTGTTGTGAGGAATAAAAATCTTGTCACATGGAAAATACTTGAACCAGTGCCTGGCCCACCATAAATAGTAAATGTTAACTATTAGCACATAGATTTCAAAAAACAAACAAAAATTACTCCTTTGCCAGCCCCAATCCTACAAAACTCAGCCTCCTTAGATTAGTACCAGTCACCCTGTCAGACTAGAGGATTAAAACAGATGAACTGAAGGAAACACTCTTATTCATATTTTGATTATCTTGAATTTAGTTAACAATTTATTTTGAATACACAAATGTCTACAGCTTTGGGAATTTTAAAGGTCGCTTTCCAGCATTAATTTTTCATAACAGAATGTACTGATTACCATCTAGGCAGCAACACAGCAGTAGGGCTGCCCAGTGCCCACTGCAGGGAGCGGCACTAAGAAGGACCACACAGTGAGGCCCACTCTGCTTGGTCTGTATGGCTAAACAAGGAGGCCTGGCGATGGACTCAGGAGAAAGATGACATATCACCCTCTCATTGACACATGGCATTTTCTACCCAAACAATCTCAGAATGACCAGAACTCCTTTTTTCTCGTGCCTAGTATGATCTATATGCAAAATAAAACACATAGCTCCTATTTTCTTCAAAAAATCATCCATTAATTGGAATTGTAACCATCGCTAGTTTGTTAAAAATATCAAATTGAACATATTTTTCCTATTTTGAAAGCTTGAATTATTCATTATTCATTTCATGTGTAGATTATAAGAAGTTTTTCTTAGTGTTACTTTTAGATTATGAATTTATAAATGTATATTGAGATGTAAAACTATGAAATTGAAAATATTAACAAATCATTGTAAGCAAGAAGTGTCAATTGACAATAATACAAGAAAGCTACAAATAAATGTGGCTATTGTTGTTTTCCATCTTCCTTTTAAATTGCTTCATAAATAATATGTAAATGTGCTACAAATCTTTTGAACATGTTTTGTAGGGAGAAGCTAGTCCAATGTGGAGGATGTGGCTAGAATTTATCCCTTGACGGTATGAATTGCATGTAGCTCAGGGACCATCCTGTCACAGTTTGCACCAATTTTGCTCTTTTAGACAGGCTTATTTTTATCTGAATTTGCTAGAAGATATGTCAGCACAACAGAAAAAAAGAAATAAAAATAATAAGAGGGAGGAAGCAGATATTTATAATACACATTGCCTCCTCAGGAGAATATCTATTATTTCCTGAAAGCACAATGGGTGAAGTGGTGCAAGATTTAAGGAGCAGAGGTGAGGCAGTACAGAGATAATTGATGTACATTATAGGTTTACATAAAAAAGACAGTATAGTAATATGAAACTAGACCCAGTAAAATTCAGAGATGCAAGGCTTTGGGAAGAGTGGAAATGTCTATTGGGGATATTTTAAAGCACTTTGCTGTGTAATGTGAAATGTAAACTATCTTCTTCATCTCTCTCCCAAAACCGTATAAAATATGAACAATCACTTATGCTTTGTTGATTGGATCTGCAACAATGCACTTGTCCTTTCTGAAGATCAGTGTGAAAGAAAAAAAAAGTTGGAAAACAAAACCAGAGGCTGGCAGGAGAGCCTGCCACATAGAGGTTACAGAAACAAAACATAGACAAAGAGAATCTGAACTGGGGAGAGAGGGTACTAAACAGAGCTTCCTCCGGTATTGCACATCACAAAACTCTAATATTGTCTACAATGGGTTTTTCTTCCACAACATGAGATTTCATTTTTAAAGAGTGTATATTAGCAATTGCTTAAACAAAAAACACAATTTGCAAGAGATAGAATACTTAACGCTGTAATTCAGTAGATTGGAAATGCCTTTGAACACAGAGGAAACAAAGTGTTGTGTGAACAGTGAGTAAATACACACCTGGTGCACTTGAGTGATTGGCTGTTTTCCTGTAATCGCTGTGGGCAGCTAAAGACAGGGCTATGCAGGGACACTAGAAAAAGTGCTGAGATGGCAATTTCTCTTTTAGTCACAAACCAAAATAGTTTGTTTGGTTGTTTGGCCTAGTTTCACTGGGTACAAATAAAGGTCAACTTGTTAAAACAATTTATTCAGACACTTAAAAGATGTTAAATAGGCTGGCCACTGGGCTCAGCAGAGTCATTCTAATTGCTGCTTAAATACTATTTGGGAAGGTCAAAAGGAGAGCCTGCAGATGGACATGCGTTGGAGGGATAACCTCCACCCGCTGGCTGCAGGCTACAGATCCCAGGACGGCAGCAGTGCTGGGGGTGGCTGCAATCTGCTGCCAGCCTAGTCCTCTGCAGCCCACTCGGGAGTGTACTGGGGAGAAGGATGAGCAGAATAAGGCTGTGGTCCAGATGGCACTAAGCCTGCCTCCTCTGGTGAGAGAAAAATCTGCCAAAACCAGGTGTTTCACTTTTTTCCCTTTCCTTTCCTTTTTTTTTTTAATGTTTATTTTTTTATTACTGGCATTTCTCTGTGCTGGTACTATGCAAAGGCTCTGACATGAAGACAGCTGTCTAGAAATTATCTAAGGAAATGAGATCTTTCAAGTATAAGAGATTTTGGAAACTGTTTTTGGGGATCACCCTTAAATACTCTGCATACTCAGAGTCCTTTTATCAGGTCATTTCCAAGCACAACATGAGCCTGAGAGGAAGTTTCAACAGTTCTCCTGAGTTCTAACAGGAAAAGAGGTTGAGCTAGATTCCTTCATAGGTCAAAGTTGTGTTAGCCACCTGAGAATATTCAGACTATCAGTATCAATAATCTTGCATTTATGTTCATCAAATCTTTGCTCTGTTAAAAACCAGGTGGAGGGTGCCGTCTAATGGAAAAAAGGACCCAGATCTGTGTTCTTCTCTTCATGATGGACCAGTAAAAGATGACAGGGGAACAAAAGAGGATTAATGAAGACTGCTTCATACAGTGATAGGTAGGGAACACAGGGTGATTCCACAACTATTTTAAAGCCCCTTGACATTAGCCCATGAGAAAAGAAATCACAGATCTCATGATTCGAAACCCAGAACACCTACATGAGTCACATTTTACTGGGGACAGTGGGGGAAACACTTTTCTAGATATTCCATTCTCCTTCTCAGAGGAGGCTAACCTTTCTACCTCCGCTCTCTTCCACACTTCTGGCTGGGGGATTTGAAGCCCAGTCAGTTCTTCATTAGCAGACATGAGCATGAAAATCCTAAAATACAGTCTAGGAACTAGATGTGGCAAGTAGGACAATCCTTTGGTGACTTGCACCATTTTAACAGCAAATCCTGCTTTTGGAGGGTTATGAGACATTGACAATATAATAAGATTCATTCACTAACCACTTACTAGATTCTAAATGCTCCTCTAGTGTTTTACTACCGTGTAGTCCAGTTAACCCATG
The DNA here is from genome assembly GCA_004027735.1 of Carollia perspicillata. Taxonomy (NCBI): domain Eukaryota; kingdom Metazoa; phylum Chordata; class Mammalia; order Chiroptera; family Phyllostomidae; genus Carollia; species Carollia perspicillata. The sequence continues at coordinate 24,567 of PVKM010016687.1, forward strand.
ATTTCTTAGACATTCAGCTGCTTCAGGAACACTGCGCAGAGAGACACAAGTGATGCCAGGTCTCAACATCACAGAAAATATGTTTCTATTGAGAAGTACATGATTTAAATTATGCACAACATCTGGCAATTAATAGACATACGGTCATAGTTAGTTTCCACTCCCTTCACTTTGAGAGGCAGTCTGCTCTTGTGCGGTGAGTTTCAACACATTCCAGGAAGATAGCAAGCTCGGTTCTGTGGAGGAGCCTCAGGCTGACACGGAGCAGAGCAGGGCAAGGGTGACGAGCGAGGGTACTCTATGCCACTGTCTTCCAAGCAACACTGAGCTCTGATTTTTAACTTTTTTCTTTATTATGGTTTAGTGTGAGATTATATTTGGAGGAAAAACGTTGAAAGAAAGTAGAGAATGGGAGGAATGTTTAAGGCTATTAGGAGAGTTTGAAAAACAATGGCTTTAATAGAAAACTACTCTTAATCCTGATTTTACTACTTACTATTATTGTGAAATGAGTATATCATTTAACTTCTAGACCATAAATGCCCTAAAGATATTGACCGTGTATGAGTGTATCACCAGTATGATTCAAATGGCATTGCTATAATGAATCTAAACATTTAGATATTCTATTTTTAATCGTAACGTGTGTTTGTATAATTAAAGCCTTTTTGTTGCCATTTTGTGTTTCTTATGTTCAAGCAACCCTACACGCATCTGAAGGAGGCTGCCAGGAAGCACACCAGCTACTGAAGTACATATAACCAGCATGCAATATTTTGTTATCACTTTTATTTTCATATTCCAAAGACCCTAATATAACTTACCAGATTTAGCATTACAAATGTGTTGTTAATATGGATAAGAATCTCATAATTTCCGTTGTTAATAATATTAAGAATTTATATCTTTCAATATTAAAATAAAAAGTTTTTAAATGGTTAGTTCTAGGGATGAGAAGCTGTACATCTCTAATTGTTTAGGGTGTTCATGTCCCCATGGGATTGCTATGCTTGGGCCTCATTCAGTGAAATGAAAGCAGTCTTTTGGATCAGCATCTGAATGTTGAAACATGGTATTAGATATTTCCTTAAAGCGTTATTACTCTTGGTACTGTGAACCCCACACTTCTCCACCAGCACTCGGATGCCTCCATCGAAACCCATCACCCCGCTCCTTCACTGCACACATAGCACTTCTCAGCAGTGCATCCTCTGTTCCGGGGAACGCTCACCACCCTCCGTTAGTCATAAAGACAATAAGATGCCCAAATCTCCAGATTCTATCTTGATCAATGGCATTTAATTGATCTAGAGTAATATTTCCTGTGCTCCATGTACTATATAGGGGTGGGCAAAGGTAGGTTAAACATGACAAATAATACACAAAGGAATAAATAAATAATGCAAGAATAAACTGTATTTGAGGACTCACAACTATAGACCTACTTCTGTCTATCCCTGTACAAAAAAAACTCTTTCTGTGTACTTTTAACTTAAATTTTGAACTTTATTTTTTCTGCCCTCTCTATTATAGATTAATTACAAGTTCAAATAAGTCACAAAAGCCAATACCAAAATTGACTTAATACCAAATAAAACAATGGACATTTATTTGTATTATCCTATATAATATTATCAATCCACAGAGCATCAGCTAATATACATGATGTCAATATAGAATATTATAACATCCCCCTAGGCTAATTTGAGCATCTACATATATACAGACCCTACACTTTCAATGGGACTTCAGGTAGTTTTCAAAGAACTGTGAAATTACATTTGAAATCACAGAGACCACAATTAGGAGAACATTGTTCTTTCCCAGATTCTTTAAACACTGCATTGTTACAGAGAAAGCTAATTTTAGCTTCCATTTTCAGCCAGAAGGAAAACAACAGTAACTGCACTCTAACCTTTCTTCTTGCAAATCTGTTCCCCCAAGGCAAGAACTGGGTTGATTTCACTATTCACAGCCTGTCATTCATAATGTCCAAGTTGTTATTAGTCATCTGAGCTCTAAAAATTCTACAGTTTGAATACTACAGCAGGATGTGCAGA
>PVKM010016688.1:0-26619 GCA_004027735.1 Carollia perspicillata
ATTCTTTGTTTCCTGTTCTGGCCCAGCCCTCTCTCCTCAATTTCTGCTACCCTGGGGGGAACCCTAAAGCAGTGAGTCAGAGGGGGAGGCCCACACCCTCGCTAACCTTGCCCCCAGCCGGCGCTGGGCTCTGTGCTGGGCTTCCTCGGGGGGCTGCGAGGGCGGCTCTGACCCTCCGCCGCTGATCTCCTCCTGTGCAGCTCGCAAAGCGGGTAGCTCTCACCTCTGCGAGGCCCCTCATTTCTGGATACCCTCCACTCCTTTCTACCTCCCCGGTCTTTCTTGTAAGAATTTGGTAAAAGCCAATTCTGTACATGGCAGCTACGAAGAGCAGCTGCCATGTACACTACCATTCGGCTCTTTCTGGCCACTCCTCCTAGAGCTCTGGGCTGGGTCAACACGTGGTCAGCCTTTCCGAAGTGTCCTAAAGATGGTTTTGCCAAATTCTTTTCCAGGGAGTAGCGAAGACCTCCATCTCCCCAGCCTGCAGTCTCTGTACCCTCCCGACAGGAAGTGAAGCCATTAAGTCAATGGCTCGTACTGTAGGGGTTTCTTAGGACGTACCCCACGGCCAGCACTAAGTTTTGTTTATTTACAGCAACGAAAGACTGCTATAATCAAGATATCCGGTAACGATTCTGTGGCTCGAAGAAGATAGAAGTGCGTTGCTCTCACATGTCAAAACTATCCCTGGGGCTTGTTTCAGACTGGCAGGCTATTCAGTTCCACAAGGTCATTCAGGAGCCTGGGGTCCTCCCATCTGGGTTCTCTGCCATCGCCTAGGCCAGTGGCCTTGTCAGCTTGATCACCACTGGGCAGCAGCACATCCATGCCCCCACTTGGGGGAAGGGGAAATGGAGCGTGGGGGGAGGGCAGGCTGCACCTTAAGGCCGAGGCCTGGGAGAAACATGCTCTTCTTCCCAGTGTGCACCATTGGCGGAAATGTAGGTGCGACAGCATCGGGGGTAAATCAATGTCAGTGAGCTATTAGCAGTCCCTACCTTGGGCCTTGAAGCTGAATGGGCAGGCAGTTGCTACGAGTCATACGGCCTTGAGTGTAGGCCTAGAGGATAGCTGTCCACTCAGGGGACCTGTGCCCTCGCCCCACACACAGGCTGTGACAGGCCAATTCCCCATCCAGAGCGTGGACCGGCAGGCCAGCAGGACACGTATTTGTCGGGTGGCGTTGCTGTGCCCCCATGGTCCTCTCCAAGACGACGCCCACTGTCCTCCCCCTGTGCCAGTGGAGGCCTGAGGGAGCCTGCTGGGAGACAGAAGAGTGTGCCAGCCAGCGTTCTCCAAGAAGCAGAGGCCACGGTGGATTAAGCATGCCGGGGTTCTACTAGGGGACACGCCTGTGTGAAAGGAAACAGAGCGGGAGCCAGCAGGCTGCAGTGCTGGAGACTCTGACAGGAGAGAGGGAGGAGTGTCCGCGGGCTGCCCTGCAGTCCGAGGAAGCTTCAGCAGAGCTGTCGGGAGAAATCTTGCATCTCCCAGGACAGTCCGACCTTAGTTTCCCAGCCGTGCAGAGTCAGGGCTGGGAGCAGCCCATGGGGGCGGGGCACGGGACGGATCTCTAAACCAGAGCTGCTCTGCTCTGGTCAGTTACCCCGACCCCACCCCACACACACACACACCAGGAGGTCTTTCCAGACCCCTGTCACAGGGCTGCCACAGGGGTTACAGTGAGAGGTTGGAGTTCATATCCGAGAAAGAACACAGGCTTTGAAATTTAAAAAGTAAAAATACTGGTTGCAACCCAGCTCACCACTGACTAGTTGTGTGGCATTGGGCAAGAAACTTAACCCCTCTGATCCTCGGTTTTCTCATCTGTAAAACACCTGGGAGAGGTTATCAGGATGAAAGTAGAATACTCACAGGAGGTACTCACTCAGTGGTGGTCTTTTTTCCCCTTCCCATTTCGCCAAAGTCCAGTGGACCTAGAGGGCCCCCAAATGTGCTCCCTGAGGGAGGAAGCTCAAGCCCACAGCTGACCCCGTGTCCTTGAATCACAGACCACCCTCCCCTCTCCACCCCACACCAAGCGGGCCCAGGACTGGCACACAGTGGGCCTTGGAGGTCAAGCTGGCTTTCAAAACAGTCCAAGAAACACCCTGATAAATATCTCCCCTTGGATCAAAGAGCAGCATTCAGAAGAGGCTGCCAGCCAAAGCTAGGATGGCCATTGTTACCTCCTCTGGGATCCAGCTTATTTGGAAACTGGTCACCCAGGCCAGGACCATGGGCTGAAGCCTAGGAAGGGAAGGGAAGGAGGGAGGCTATCTCCTTGGCCAAGCCTGTGAACCCCAGTGGCTATAAATCCAGGCAGCTGGGCACATGCCGGCTCTGCCACTCCCGGAAAGGGCCACTCTGAGATTCTCTCTCCTCCACAGCCCATTCTCCAGAGCACTTTCCATCTCCCCTGCTCTCCCTCCCACTCTCCACGGGCCCCCTTCTCTCTCTCTCCAAAGGTAGCCCTCATTTTTGCCCCTCTCTTGCTATTTTCTGGCTCCTGTCTCTCTGTTTCCCCATGTCTCCATGTTTCTTTGCGTCCCCCGAGGGCGCAATCCTCCCCCATCTTTCTGGTTCTCACGCTCTCCTGCCCCCTCAGCCCATGCCTCTCCCTCTCTTTCCTCCTCTCCCACCATTTGGCCTCCCATTGCAGCCCGGCCCAGCCACCTCCTAAGAGCTGTGTGCTGCCTTGGAATGCCTTCAAGCCACAGCGAGGAGCTGAGCCCCAGCAGTTCCATAGGGACCTCAGAGGAGCCCCCTCCTGCCTCCTCTACTTCCTCTTCTGTGCAGAGCAGAGATGCTCAGAGCAGAGGGCACCCAGACCAGCCTGCCGCCTCTCATGCTGTGGCATCCCAACCTTCACCTCCCTCACCCAGCCCCTGTCTGTCCACGCCACTGCCTCTTCCGAACTTCTTTCTATACCCAACCCCGAGAGCTAACTGCCAGCTAGAGGCAAAACTAAGAAACTGGGACAAATCAGACATCACTTTTATACCAAAGAGTGGGGAATCAGCTTGATGAAATGTGGAACATCTATTCAAAGGAATAATGTAAAGACAAACCAGGAAGTAAGCAATACAGTCATCCACCTTCCTCACTGGCCCCTTGCCCATTTTGACCCAACACACACTTCAGAAGCACTGGCTCCAAGCCAGGCCCTGACAGCAGCGAGCAGGGCCTGCTGTGATGGGGTGTGGTCCCACAACCACCCCTGGATATTGGCCAGGGTGACCCCAGGAGGCCTGCAGCTGGGGAAGGGGCCGAAGGTGGATGGAAGAAGGAGGCTCTCCAGCAGGAAGAAGGGGGCTGTGGTGCCCAGAGAGGGGACACCCAAGCAGGGTCTCAGGCCCTCAGCGTGTGACATCCACCAGGAAGGCTGGGGACACCCGCTCCTGAAGAAGAGAAACAGGAGCTACTGCTAAAGATGAAAGATAAGATGGGCGGGGAGCAGGTTGAGGGAAGAGAATGGGGCGAGGAATTCAGAGTTTCAGCACCCTTCCTCCCACCTCGAGGGGCTCAGACCCGCCTGCCGCGGCAGCTGCAGACACTGGGATCGGAGCAGCACCACAGCTGCCTCAGCAGGCGGAGGCATTTGCAAGTAAGGGCCTTCTGTCACGGCCACAGCACAATGGAGCTGACTGTCACTGGGGACTGCAATGACCAGTGTGCTCCCCAGAGCTAGGACTGCGCCGAAGACCCTGTGCCTGTCCTCCTCCTCTGAGCCAGGGAGGACATTCTCTCAGGCCCTGTGTGTTTTTGTATTTTTTTAAGACCTGATGGTTTTATTCAACGATTCATGAATCTGGCAGCATCCCATCTAGGAAGTAGAAAGGTGCTCCTATTTTTGTTTCTTTCTTTCCTCTGCTCTCTAGAATCCTGAAAGCGGGGAGGAGTGGGTCTACAGAGGTGCAATGTTAAGATGAAAGTCGGTTCAGATCCCCTGCGGGACTGAGCTGAGCACCAGCCCCCACCACCAGGGGGCACCCGAGCACGGAAACAGGGCGAGCTTGGGGGAGGAGTAGGAAAAGCACCCAAGCTCTCTGCGTCTCTCCTAACTACTCGGCCTGGCAGGGCGGGACAGCTCTGAAGTAAGCCTGGAGGGGTGCGATGATAGGGCCTCCAACTGGGGGTCACTATCAGCTGCCAAATGACGCCATTACACCCCAACCCTGAGGGTTTAGGGCGGAGACAGGGATGCCAGGCAGCGCTGGAAAGACAGGCTCCTTGTGACGCTAGGGCCACTGGAGGCAGAGCCAGGAGAGCTGTCTGCGATTCCTACACTACTCTCCGTGTGGCCTTTCCTTCCACGATTGCTAGGTGGCTTTCTCATCTGTACACAAAAGAGGCGGGGAAGCTTGGTGGTACCCGAACCCCTTCAGGCTCTGACCTAAGACATGCCCCACCCTACTCGCGGACCGCCGAAGACAGCAAAGTGGAGGGCTGCACAGAGGGACCAAAGAACTGAAAACAACCGCCGTTTGCTCCTGCGGTGCAGGGTCCCCGACACGGAGGGCACAAACTCTCGCCCAAGTCAGGTGGGCTTCTAGCCCCCTCGGGTCCCACTACCCAAATATCCCCACCTGAGTCTCCCACTGCTGGCTCGGGCATCTCGCCACCTAGGAAAGGGTGCGGAGTGGGTAGGGGGCTGTGACTCTGACCCCAGCCTCCCTGAGAGGTCACCCGCACCGAGTTGGACTCTCTCCATCCTCACAGTGCCGGCCTTCGGGCTCGCCAGCTGCTTCAACTCCATCCCGGACGCTGGCGATGGGCAACAGACCAGGAAGGCAGGGACGCTCTGGGCTGGGGGTGGATCTACCTGGGGAGGGGGCAATGGGCTCGGGCACTGGGGACGCGGCCTCGTTCCAGTGACTGGAGCGTGTGGAGTCGCCTCCACTGGGGGATGGCTGTACTCCCATTCCAGCCACATCCTTCCCCACCTCCCCCAGTCTAGTGAGCCGGGGCCCCGAAGGTTCAAGAAGTCAAGAGCCTGAAGAGATGCACTGTGCAAATATACTGACTTTATTGTCTCCGTTCAGGAGCCTCACAGACATACTCAGGTAAAAAGATCGTTAAATAAACGCCGTCAGCCATCGCAATGCAAAAATAAATATCAATCCTCCGGCCACAGCAGCAGCTGCTGCGCCCCAAGTCCCGTCCGCCGCGCCTAACAATTATAAAAGTGTTCAGCGAGGGTGTGTTGGCGTGAGTGTGAACGAGTGTGTGCTGTGGGGCACGGTGGTGGAGCGGTGTGCAATATCGGAGTTGCAAACCCTGGGGCAAGGGCGTGGAGCGGCTCTCCAGGAAGCCCCGGCAACGTGGGCAACTCTGCGCGGGCGCATCACCCCGCACACACTCACAGCAGAGTTCGTACTGGACAGAGTTAAAAAATAAACATTTACAAGGGCAAAGAAAGTGGCCCCCTTCCTGGCGTCCCCGGCCTCGGGGCGAGCGCAGCGTGGGGAGCGCCGACCAGTTCGCAGCTTGGCGGGAGTCCAGGCGCATAAGGGGCGGCCGTGCGGGTCCTCTGGGGTCCCCGCACGCCGGCCCTGCTGAGGCGTGCACTCGGAGGCGTGCGAGCCCCCGCTGCCCGCGGCGCCGCTCACAGGGCTGAGTCGGAGTCGCTGGAGTCCAGGCTGTTCCTCAGTTTGCAGCTGCTGAGCTGCTCCCTCTGCAGCGACAGGCTCTGCGTGCTGCGGCGCAGGCACTCCAGGCTCTGCAGGAATGACTTCTTGGCCTTCTCCTCCTCCATGGGAGACACCCCCTCCTCCTCCACCTCCTGGATCTCGTCGAAGGTCACCGGCTGCGTCTTGAAGCGGGACTGGCGCGGCCTCCGGAGCCGGCCCTTGCCCTTGGTCAGCTTGGCGGGCCGAACGGGCTGCGGGAACTCATCGGCCAGGCACACGAAGTGCGGCATCACCGCTTGGTAGCTGGAGCAGATGCCCATCAGCTCGCTGGGCTTGGCGGCCGCCATGGCGCTGCCGGCGTCTTCGGGGCCGGTCGGTGGGGTGGCGGGGCTGTCCGGGGACGGCCGCTGCGCCGGGGCCCCCTGGGGGGCAGCAGCCTGGGGCTCGCCGGGTGGGGGATCCAAATCTGCTGTGGGGTGGCGGCGGCCCTCGCGGGCCCTGGTCGGCGCTCCTCGGGGTCGTGGACGGAAGGCCTGTCCGGGGGGCGCGTGGCTCCGGGGTCGCTACTCCGCCGTGATCCCAGGCGCTCGCCTCCGCTGCCGCCGCCGTCTGCCCCGCGGCGGCCGGCCGCCGCTTATATAGCCCGCTGCTACCCACACGGCTGAGAGCTCGGATGACAGCGAATGCCTTTTAAAGCGTGCGCGCCCCGCGCCCTTCCGCCTGACGTCGCCCTGCCACTCTGGGAAAGTAACGGCCCTTTTCCCTGCGCCGCTGCCAACCCCGCTCCGGAAGGCAGGCCCCGCCCGCGGGGGTTCGAGAACACTGGAAGCCCGGGAGCTCGCGGCTCAGTCGGGGCGGCTGAGGAGCAGGGGTCTTAAGATGTTACTGTCCGTTATGGGCTCCCCAAGTCTGCAGGGACCGTGGTGGCCCGGGATGCAGGTCCCCCTGCCCGTCCCTGATCTCAGATGCGCACACTCAAGGCGCTGGTTATTGGGTCTCAGGCTCCGAGCCGGGCTCCGGTGGCGATGGCAGCTCCTGGCTGTCCTTACAGCAGGGACCGGCTCCCCAGAACTGAGGAGTGGGGAGGGGGGCGGGGGGGCTGGGTTTCTTCTCCCCATCCTTGTTATCAAACCCCACCCCACCCCATGCACACACAGAGGCAAGCTCGAATACAAACACAACCGATGATTCCATTTTGGTTCTTCTCTTCCCTGTATGTCTTCTTCACGTTTGTCTCCTCACTACCTCACCCCCTCAATGGCCCTCGCGCACCCCGTTTATGCTCAGAGTGACACTTGGATGTGCCACTAACAACAGCAACAATAACAACTACCATCTGGAGAGCTGTACTCCGAGCCGGCCAGTGAGCTTTGTTACATCTATTATCCTATTTAATCTTCCTATCAGCCCTGAGAGGTAACCGGTATTCTCCAAATTTTCCCTGAGAGAGAATGGAGGCACAGAGAGGGCGCGGGACTGCGGGGCACCATGGGGCCAGCGGGGCACCATGGGGCCAGCTCCGGAGTCCATGCTCCACAGTCCCCTGCTCAGGGTTGACGCCCACCAGTGCCCCCGGGCTCCTAGGGGCAGGCCCCCTGCCAGGCGTCCCAACTCCCAAGTGGAAACTGGGAGCATTGCCCTGGGGTGCCACACAGAGCAGCACCTCCTTCAGGCTCCCCGCAGGGGCCGCTGGGAAAGGAGGGAACCAAGGGGACTGGCTCCCACTCCTTCCATAGCCATTCAACAAAGACGCATTGAGCATTTCCTGTGCTCCAGCCCAGAAATGTCCCTGCCCTCATGGAAGTCACATTCTGGGGTGGGGGAGGGGGGACAGAGCACACAGGACAAACAGGAAACAAGGACGTGCACTGCAAGTGAAGTGATGGGGGTGCAGACTGATGCAGGTGTGGGGCTGTGGGGGGGGCAGGAAAGGTTTCTTAGTGTGTGTGACACTTCAGGTGACCCCTGAAGGACAGTAACACTACAGAGCATGTGCCATGCTCTGCATTACTTTTCATGCATCAACTCATAACCGCTCGGTGTAATCCTCCCAGCAACCCTGGGTAACAGCCACTTTTATCATCGCCATTTACAGATAGGAGGACAGTGCACAGAGAAGCTATTGTGAGCAACTTGCCCCAGGGTCACACAGCTAGTAACCAGGAGCGCTGAGATTCAAACCCAGGCGTCTTGGCTCCTCACCCTCTTCTTAGCCACTACACGGAATCCTTTTGCCCTGTGGGGGACGAAGAAGGATCCAGTGTGTGTGGGCAAAGGGAACGGACCCTAGTGCAAAGGCCCTAAGGCAGGAATGAGCTTGGCTTATTCAGGGAAGTCAAGAAAGCCTGTGTGGCTAAAGCAGAGGGAGAGAGGCCTTGCCGGCCCTGTGGAGGAGACAGCATTTTGTTCTAAGGGCGATGGTAAGTAAGGCACCGGAGTTTAGAGCAGGGGAGCTGCACGACCAGTTTATGTTTTTAGAAGTTCACTCTGGCTGCCCTGTGGAGGGCAGACTGCAGAGGGCCCAGGAGGAAAGCCGGAGTCTGCTGAGAAGGTCGTTCCGTGACCCCAGGCACACGGCACTGAAAGCCTGGATCAGGGTGAAGGCCATGGAGGTGCAGGGAAAGGGCCCAATTCGAGGTTCACCTGAAGATGGAATTGGAAGGGTGAGCCGACGGGTGAGACTGGGGGTGTGTAGAGTCAAGGCCGACCTGACGTGTTCTGCTGTGGAAGTGTTAGGTGGCGGTGCCACTGACTGAAGGGGAATGCCGTGGGGAGGGGAGAGCCACTGTGGGGTCTGCAGGCGGTCCCTCAGAACCCACTGCCCCCCGGGGCGAGGCTTGAAATGTTTGTATCAGAACTAGAATATGTGCGGGGAAATTAATTTCTGTGATCTTGAGGCCACTGTATTTTGGGGGTTCCTCTTAACAGCAGCGCAGAAACAGTCGTGCACGATGTTTCTTCCCTGTGCGAACATCATGGAGTGCACTTACACAAACCCGGCAGGTGCAGCCCACTTCGTGCTCAGGCTGCTGGCCCTCGGCTGCCCGTGTGTGCAGCACGTCGCCGTCCAAAACACGAGGTCGAATTGAGCACAAGAGAAAATGGTGCGATCAAGAGACGCGGTGGCCACAAGACAGACGAGGCTGCTGGCGGCACAACACGGCACACTGCTCTACGGCAAACTTTTTTGGTAAGTGAAAGAGTATACCAAAATAATGATAAAAGTATAGTGGATAAAGTAAGTACATAAACCAGTAACACCGTCACTGATGATGAACTGTCCACGGGTGTCTGTGCTGTGCTTTTATGCCACTGGTAGTGCGGGGGATTTGTTCACACCAGCAGCACCACACACACCAGGACTGCGTTGTGCTATGTTGTTGCTGTGGCCACAACGTCACCAGGCCATTGGGATTTTTCTGCTCCATTATAGTTTCACGGGACCACTGTTGTATCGCGGTAGTTTGTTGACCGAAACGTTGTTGTGTGGTACAGGACTGCCCTTGGGTACAGAAACTGGTACCAGGGAGGGGAAGCTGCCTCATACGACAGCCCTAGTTTAGGTGGCGTTGGCCTAGGTGGCGAGCGGTACGGAAATGCACACTGCCAGGTGGAAGGATGGCGACACTTGTCACACTGTGAACAGGCGTTTGTAGACACGTTACCTGTGAAAATTTGGAACCCAGACCACACGCTCACTGAGCCTACAATTCTACAAAAATGGCTGGAAGAGCCAAAACGCTTGCATGTGTTGGCTGCTCAGTGAGGCTTTTCATAAGATATTACAAGGAAGAGATTGGCTGGTTTGCATGAAGAGATGGGCAGAAAAAGAGAGTCCCGAAAACTGATGTCCTCAAGGCTGGAAAGCCGCGGTTTTTGTCCAAAGAGCAGGAGGGCAGGCTGCCATGGCTCAGAGCCTTTCTCACAGCTCGTCCATTAGGCCAAATGCAAAGCCAAACAAGCGGACCTTATTAAGTGTGCTGTCTTGTCATTCACCTGAGTATTTTTAAACTGCTCTAATTTCAGGTCTCTCTATGTTGACTTAGCATCGTCCTAACCAAGAGAAGTGCGTACATCCAAGTAGAGAGGTCGAGCAGGACACTGGAACTCGGGGGAGAGGTGACGGATGGGGGTGGCAGTTCGGGAGTCACAGGGGTGCAGCCCACCTGGCCAGACAGAGAAGAGCTGGAACCAGCCGATGCTGGGAGGAGGACTAGGACTCAGCCAGGACTCAGCCTGCCAAAGACTCAGAGAACCAATACCCAACAGGGGAGCAAGTCAGAATCCAGGAGAAGGATGTTTCTACAAGGAGGGAGATGATTAGAAGGGCAGTCCAGAGATGGGTCCTAGTGTGGCTGCACCTGTGTGCGCTGTATGGCCCGGGACAAGCCACCCCTCTCTGCACCACAGAGGTTTCAGCACCAATGCCACTTCCTCGGGGCAGCCTTCCCTGGCCATGCTATTTTTGGTTGCCCTCAGTCGCCCTGTCCCCCTTTCCTTCCCGGCACACTTACCGCAATCTAAAAGGCCTTATTGCTTTGTTCCCAGCGATGTGGTCTGGCTTCCCCACTGGACTGCCAGTATCAGGCTCTGCCCTTCCCCGGCAGCCAGGCCGGGGTGGCAGCCAACAGGAGCTCATGGCTCCTGCGGAGTGTCCACCTCCATCCTGCTCCCTGACCCTGCTCCCACAGTTCCCGGAGCCACCAGAGCTTCCTTTCCAACACGTACAGCAACTCTGGACCCCAAACTCCCAGGCTGGGGCTGGGGTACCCTAGACTACTCCTGTCACCTTCCCTGCCTAGAGGCCTGGTCCCACTGCTGACCCCTCCCACCCAGGACGTCTCATGGGCGTCCCCAGCACCAGGCAGCCTTTCACACGATCTGTGCCCTCTGGAAGGAGTCAGCCACGGGCTGCTGTCAGGTCAGGTGAATGCGGGCCCAGACTCTAACCCCGCTCTGCCGCAGGCCAGCCCTGCGACTTTGGGCAGGCCACACTGTCTGAGACTCAGTCCCTGTGTGAGCACGGGGCAGGCCCCCGGGAGCCGGTGATCGCTGCGAGGGACGCACTGGCACAGTGCCTGGCACATCTTTAGCATGAAATGTGCATCCCTTTTGTCGTCATTGTCCCAGACCCAGACCCATCCAGCGCCCGATGTGGTTGAGAAGATGTCAGGGAAAGGAGCCAAGAAGCTCCTGCTGCAGAGGATGCTTGGGGGTTTGGGTGGCCTACCCTCCCTCCTCACCCACGACGTACGCGAGGACGCCAGGCAGAGCAGCGTCTCCAGGCACTGAGTTTCAGGGGATCCACTGTGGGGTGTTACTGCCAGTGCCCAAAGGTGGTGCTGGGGGCTTCAGGGGATAGCAGCCTCTCTTAATAGACCCCCACAGCACACACCTACCTTGCCCCAAAGGCTGAAGGATCAAGTCCTTCCCCTCTGTAGGGTTCATGGGGCAAGGGAGCCGGTGAGAACCACACGTGTGAGCAGGGATGGGCAGATGTGTGGGGGTGGGCCCCGTGGCCCACCCAGGCATCGGGCCTGGTTCCTGTTGACCTCTGGCCCTGACGAGTTCGCAGGGGAAATGTGGAGTTTTTCAGGACAGGCTAAGTGGCCTCTCTTGGCCACCCTGGGGTAGGGGGTGGCTATTAAAGGGGATGCAGGACAGTCCCCCTTCTCAGCAGGCCTGTATCCCTGGGACTAGAAAGGAGGGACATAGAAATGCCACCTGTTGAACACCTACTATGTGCCTGGCACTGTGCCAATGATGCGTGACACATGCCTCACCCAAATCGCCCTCACGGCATCCTCTGAGGTGGACCCTAGTATCACCCCACCTTAGACATGTGGACTCAGGGTGCTTTGTGGCTCGCCAGGGCCACCTCAGGGGCAGGTCTGCCTGACTCGGAAATCAGAGCTCAGCACTCGCACGACCCATCTCCCTGTCCCTTGGAAGTGACGGGAACAGCACTGGACTGGACAGAATCAGACACTCAGGCTCCATCATCCCCGTACTCTGTGGCCTTGGACCAGCTGCTTCCCATCCCTTAGCCTCAGTTTCCCCATCTGTGAAGTAAGGAGGCTCGGCTCTGATTTACCGGAGGCCTCTCCCACTCCAAAACTCTAGAATCCTCAGGAGGATGCGGGGCTGAGGGGACCCACTCCTAGGAAGCAGACACTTCCTCTCGGGCCCGAGAGTGGCAAGCAGCCTGGGCTGAGGCTGCGGAGGAGGATCGACTCCACGGAGGGGCCGCTGGGGGAGCAGATGGGGCAGGAAGATGGCAGCAGACCCGGGAGGGGCTCGTGCCTCTGCCTCCTCCACCATTCCCACCCACACTTGGGCTTTTGGGCAGAGCCACGTTTTTAAAAAAGCAACTCCACTTCTTCAGCTATTAGCAGGGCTTTGTTTCCAAGGGAGCCTGCAGTGCCCGGGCTGGGTCAGGCGGGAGCGGGGATGCCCCGTCCGTCCAGGCATGCAGACGGGCAGGGAGCCACAGAGGCCGCAGAGCCAGGCGGGAAGCAGCAGCCGGGCAGTTCTGCTCAGCAGCACTCCCCTGCTTCCTGGGGGGTGGGGTGGCGGAGGGTGAGGAAACAAGAGGGCGAAGCCCCTTCCTGTGGCTGCTCTGCCACCCTGGCACAGACCTACTGCCGGCCGGACGCCTTGGTCAGCTGGCTGTCCCCTCGTGATTGCTCGGAAGTCTCTCCAGAGGGCAGCCCAGGCCTCCAGGTGCTGACGAGGTGGAGTTGTTCTGATGCTGGGGTCCGAGTCAACCTGCACTTTGGGCGGGTGCAGCCCTGCCACTGTGCGTGCGTGCGCACCTTCAGGTGTGTGGGGGGTGGGATGAGAACGTGAATGGGACAGGAGGGCTGGGGAACGGTCGGCAGCAGTGTCCACAACGGGCAAGTGACAGGGCCTTTCCGGGGGTCCTGCCTCCTGGCCCAGGCTCGCCTCCTGCTGGAGCCTGCTCCCCCCTGGGCGGGCCCTCCATACAAAGCCAGTGACTTCAGCATCCTACCAACTGCTTCTGCCTCACTCAGAATTAGCACTTCGTCTGGTATGACTGTGAGCAAAAGTGTTTTGATAATTTTGCTGGAGGGTTGCCATGACAATCTCCAGCAAGCTCCGAGAGGGGGTGTCAGTGTGTGTACAGGAGGGAGAGAGAGAGGAAGAGAGTCCGAGAGCCTCGGAGAGGGGGAGACAGAGGAAGGGAGAGGACCAGGGAGAGCCCTGTGAGAGCCCCAAATTGGACCTGCAGCCTTCGTTGGCCCCGCCCTGATGGCCCCATTCCTGCTGCTGCGATGAGCTCACTGTCTAATCAGGGCCTCACTGTAGGCCGTGTAATGTGTAACAAGTAACGGGACACCAGCTGCTGGCTGGCAGGGCTGGTCCCACTGGAGCAGGTACCCTAGCACCCCCCATACCCAGGATGAGGCCCCAGGACACCAGGCTGGAGTGGCAGCAGGGAGATTCTTAAGGATGAGGGAGCCAGAGCCCAGGGAAACCTGAGAACCATGCCCCTCCTGTGGGCCTGGCTGTGCTGATGGGAATGATGGCAGTGCACTTCCCAGCCAAGGCCTGTTTCCTGGCACAGCTCTGGCAGCCCAGGGGCTGTGGCTCGGTCCTTCCTGCACGCTTTCTCACAGGCCCGAGGGCCCCTTCCCAGGGCCCCTCCCCAGGGGTACCGGTCTGAGAATCACGAAGGGTCAGGGTAAGATCCTGCACAACCTGTGGCCCTAGAGGTCTGCAACATGCTTTCCCCTCTGTGACTTCAGCAAAGCTGGAATATCTCTACTGTCTGTTGAGATGCAGACAGTAAGGCCCAGAGAGGGGAGGGGACTAGATCAAGGTCACACAGCAAGCAGCCAGGCAGGGGGCAGAGTAAGGATAGAAGCCACTCCTGGACTCTACCCCAGTCACTGTCCTCAGGGAAGGCAGGCTCTGTGGAAGGAGTCCATCTGGCACTACTCCACATAGATGGACAGGGACACTGAGGCCCAGAGACATGCCCTGACCAGTAAATATAAAGTCAGAACCTGCAGCCTCATATCCTGAGACGTTTCACTGCTGCTACAGAACCATAAGCCAGCTCCATGTGTCCCATAAACAAGCCCCAGGGACTTACTTAGGTCCCAATGTAAAGCATCAGCCTCTGCCTTGGAAGAAGAGGCTCCTCGTTATTGGCAGGATAGAGCAGAGGGCAGATGGAGCTGGCCAGGAACAGAAGGGCAAGGTCAGAGGCTTACCAAGATCCAGGTCCAGAAGACAGCCTGGCAGAAGGCCACCCAGCCTGTGCCACTGGAGCTGTGTGGCCTTGGGCAAGTCACTGTGGCTGTCAAAGCCCCAGTTTCCATAGCAATTGAAAGCGAGTGTGCACAGGAGGCTTGGAGAAACTGCGTTCCAAGTTCTGGGAAGCAGCTGCCCCTGAACAGCCGTCCCTGACGACCGAGGAGCCCTCAAGCCTGTCTCCGGCTCGGTTCAGATCTACCTTTCAATTATATGCCACCATGGTGCGGGGAGGGAGGACCAGACAGTGCTGTGGGCTCTGAAGACAGATGCAAAGAGGACTTTCACGCAGCCTTGGCAATGGGCGACAACATGAGAATAAACAAGCAGCATCCCTGCTCCAATCCCCTGGTTCTGGTGTTTGCCAGAAAGTTCTTCTCACTACCCCGTGGTGGTGGAAGCTTTGTGCCTGCCCCGTCCTTCTCTCGGGTGGTGGTTATAGGGACAAAACCAGATGATTTATAAAAACATTCTGAAGCAAAACCCTATAGGAGGGTGATTTTTAACTGGATTCTGAGAACTTAAAAGATGGCATGTCATATAACACGTTCTGAGCCTCACCGCAAGACAGGGCATCCCATCAACCTTGGAAATAGCCACTGGCCCGCTCTGGGGGCCCAAAGAGTCCTTTCTCCCCAAGACCTGCCTCTCTTCCTTCTCAGACGTGGCCTCAGGCTGCCCAGTAGACACCAGGGACCAGCTGTGGCCGAGTCTCTTAGCCCATTTTGGACATGTTGGGGGCGGGGGTATTCCCAGGACCCCCAACTTAAAGCAGCCTCTCTCTGATGTTGCCTTGCCAGTCACTAGCTGGCATTTCCCCAGCTGTTCCCCCACAGGGACAACAGCGAGATGGGATTCAACGGAGAATGAGTTTATTTGCAGCACCCATGTCACACCGGTCACCGACCCACGGCACTTTGTACCTATCGTCAGTCACACCGGTAAGTTTATCCTCTGAGACAGGTGTTATCGTCGAGCTGTAGTTGAGGCACTAGGCTCGGAGATGTTAGGGAACTTTCCCAGCACCACGCAGTCAGGTGGAGATGGAGCTGGGATTTGATCCCAGGCCCATCGGTCGCCAAAGCTCTTCTCCTCCATCAGCAGCTCCCACAGGGGTTACCCCTGGAGCTGCCCAGGGGAGGCGGGGTTCAGTGGAAGGACGGCCAGGGCACAGAGTCTGGACTTCTAACTGGGAGCCAGGCTCCACTTCCCGACAACTTTTCCAGACAGAAGACGGGTGCCCCGGCCCATACAACAGTCAGGGTGCGGTGGGACGGGGGAGTGTGGATGAGGTCCAAACCTGTGCCTCTTCCCGAGGAGGGGGCAGGAGACGCCCCAGCCCTCCAACGGCAGCAGGCAGTCCCCAGACAGGGCCTGAGCGAGGGCCTCACACCTGGAGCTGGACTGGGGCAGGACTGGACGCTCCATTAGCCCGACCACACCTCCAGCCAGGAGTCCCCAGCGTCTGGGATTGGAGACCACTGCTTGCAGATACAAAACACAGAACCACGGAGGCTCGGCTGATGGGGGTCGTGAGGCTGGAGGAAACAGAGCAGAACTGCGGATGCTAGAGCAGGAAGGAAGCTTCCAGACGAACTGGGGCCGTTTTCAGACCAAGGGGTGTGGCTCTTTAGTGGGCCGTTCAACCAGTTAGGGAACTGTGACTGGCATTTTTAAATGATGTACGACGAAACCAAAAATATCAGAGCAAACACAGGGGATAAAGTGTTGTTTCATGAAGCTTTAGTTTTAGTTAAATGTAAGTATGGCAAACTTTTTTCCTTTTTATTTATTTTTTTACTCTGGGTTGTGGTCAATAAAGCTATAAAACACATTAAGTTGGTTCAACCCCTGTATTTCAAAGATAGAAAAACTGGGGCCAAGGTCAGGGAAAGGCTCTGCTCAGGGGCCCCGGGCAGGGTGAGAACCCAGAAGGTTCTCTGGTGCTGGGACCTGACTTGCCTCGGCACCCCAGACTGCCTTCCGGAGACCCGATTTCTTACTCATCTTTTCATCTTAGCCGCCATCAGCCTTGCCATCTTATCTCTGCGCCCAGCCTAGAGCAAGAGGAGCCCCGTGCTTCACGGGGCGGGAGTGGGGGGCGAGATCGGGGCGTGGTGAAAGCACATTCTCAGGTCCCCCTTCCTCTTGGCTCTTCTTCCTCTGGCTCTTTCCCTGCTTCCTTTCCGCGCCCCCACCCCTCTGTGGGAACACCCCATAATCGGTCCCTTCCACACTCCCTCCTGTCTGCCTCCTCAACGGCCCTGTGCAGTCGCTGCCTCCCGGTCTCTCTTGGCCTGGCGGGGCCCTCTGCCCCCCAAGGCCTTGTCCCAGACCTGTCGACACACAAGTCACTCCATCTCCACTGCAGTCAAATCTGCCCAAAGCCCCTGGGGAGCGCCCCTTGCACCCCAGGTGGGAGGACTGCCTTCACAACTACGCACTGTTTGGTAACAACAGCTCCAGCACTAAGACAGACGGACACGGTCGCACTCAGTTCTTACAACGACTCTGGTTTTTCTCAGGCTATTTGCCAAAGGCCTCGCGGCAGTGAGTGGAGGAGCCGGCGCTAGACTCGGGCCTGTATGGCACCACCAGTCACACCTCAGCCCCGCCCGGCCTGTCTGACCCCTGGCAGCCTTTCTGCCAAGCATCCGGGTGGGGGGCGACAGTACAGGACAGGCAAGTACCTCCTACTTCAAGTTGCAGTAAGGAAAGGAACACTTCCACCCCAGGAGGGAAGAATACAGCAAAGACGACACCCACCCTCCTCCCAACCCTCCCCACTCTTCCCAGGAGAGGAGGGCTGACTTCTCTGATGACGACTGGGAGAAGGAGCTGGGTGGTGGGGTCTCTCTCCTGCCCACTTCCAGATCTGCCCACCTGCGGAGAGTGTGGGCTGCTCAGCTCCCAAGTCCCCCACCAGGGCGGGGGACCCCTGGGAAGGGCCGTTGTCCACCTGCTGGAGCGGGCCCAGGCACCCGGCTCCCCTGCTTCCCCCGGCAGGCTCGGTGGGTTGCGGCGATGCTCCTGGCAGGCAGCAGGGGTGGGCCAGCTGTGCCGTTCCCTTGAACAGGGCGTCCTACAGCCTGTGTGCGGTGAGCGAGGATCAAGGAGTCTGACTGTGGTCATGGATATAAGCCAAGGTCCCTCGTCCACCTTTGCCAGTAATAACACTGATATTTTGACCTGGCAGCTGAGTCCGGTGTTTGTTTTTCTTTTGCTTCAGCACTTTGTGGGAAGGAGGGGCGTCACCAGCACCAGGAAACCCAGGCCACGTGCACAGGTATCTCTGCTTGGGCTCCCGTTGTGGTCCCCACAGGTCGTCTTGCCTCCACTCCCATCCACTCACTCCCTCCTAATAAGTGTATTTTCCTAAAAGTTGCCCTTTGGGCTCTCAGTGGCCCCCCACCACCACAGCCCTCTGCCTGAGATGTCTCCAGGGCCTGACCTGGACCCAACTTCCTCTCTCACCGTCTCTCCTCCAGCTCAACACCCCTACACAAGTCCTGGACACAAGCCACCTAGGGCCCCTACTGTTCATAAGCCTTCGTGATGTCACTGTGCAAGGTCTTCCTCCCCATTCTCCAAGTGCCTCCTCCACCATGCAGCCTTCCCTGACTACCCACCCTAAATTCCATCTTATGTTCCTCCAACTCCTGTAGCATTCATTGTCTGGACCCCTCATTTCACATTCACTTTGTCACTGAGGAATTTTCAAATGTGTGTCTCGTTTTCTTAACAAATGACACAACATATAACAACACTGCTAATGCTGGCTAAGACGTACTGAATGCTTGCTCGCTCTGTGGAGGGCATGGGAGGGACAGCCTCTCCTGCAAGGAGAGGAGCGTTGAGAATACTGAGTGCAGGGCCTGCCGCATTACAGGTGCTCGAAGCACAGCGTGAGCTTTTCAGATGCGCTCGAACACTCGGTAGGAGAAAAAGTTGGCACCACCCTACTGGAAAGCCATTTACATTACAAATTCAAGGCCTTAAATAATATGCGTAGCCTTCTGAATCTGGGCCAGGACCCCACTTTTAGAAACATGCTCTAAGAAACAGTAATAGATGCGCACAGAGGCTTAGGTACAGGACGGCCGCAGAGCTGCAGGGGCTGTGCTTCCGTTTGCTCAGCTGTAAACCAGGGACAACAGCAGTACCTAGTCCATGGCCACTGTGAGGACTAACAAGCCACGAGTAATACATATAAAGCACTTAACACAGTGCCTGGAACCCTATTCAGACTCCATAAAAAAGTTACTTCTTTTTTAAAAAAGATATGTATTTATCTATTTATTTCAGAGAGAGGGGAAGGGAGGGAGAAAGAGAGGAGAGAAACATCAGTGCTGAGAAACATCGGTCAGTTGCCCCCTGCACGTGACCCGACCTGGGGCCGATCCTGACACCCAGGCCTGTGCCCTGAATGGAACCAACTGAACTGGTGACCTCTTGCTTTGCGGAATGACACCCAACCGACTGCGCCATGATGGAAGGGCTGTTACTTCTTTTTACTATTTAAATTGAGGTCTGAATGCGGCCAAATCCTGGGCTCTTAGCTATGCCACCATCCTGCCTCCCACCATCCACTCTCGTGATTTCCAAAGTAAACAGAACGGTCGCTAATAACAAAAACAACACCAACATCAACAACGGTGAGAAGATCCAACACAGGGGACCCGGCCGGTTACATGACGGCACATACTGCACCACGCGGCCACTCCAGACCGAGTTTCGGCACAGCAACGAACGCCACGCACCAAGGTACGAAGCACGCAGAGAAGGGCCGGCCACAAGAGGACGAGCGCAGTGTGAGGTCACTTTCTTTCAAGTGACGGATGTTTAGAAAGAAAGGCCTTGCAAAAGGTAAAGACTTGTCACCTCTGCGTTGTAAAGTTACAAATGACTTTGTTTTCTTTTTATCTTTCTTTTTAACTTCTTGCAAAGGACACACAACTAACTCCTTTTGTGGCTAGGAATAAAAACGAATCTTGAGAAGGAAAAATAAAAGCCACGCCGGCTTACTTCCACCTGTAAGCGCAGGGATCGTGTCTTCCTTTCAAACAGCCCCCACGGCATCTCACACACCATCTGTGGACACAAAAGCCCTGGTCTCGAACAGAACTCCGGCCTGGCAATCTTGTTTAATCTTCCAGGCCGAGGCGTTCTGTACAGAATTTCGAAATGGCCTGCAAGGACAAGAAAACAATGTGACCAGGGGGATGCGTCTCGACCTGGTTGGTGACCCGCTTGCCCGGAGACGTCAGGGACTGACCCGGGGGGAGAGGAGGTGGCATCAGGCCAGGGGGGTGCATTAGGAGACCAATGACCTGGGGAGCATGTGGCGGGGCTGCCGAGAGCGAGCCGAGCCTGGACGCGAGGCCACTTGGGCATCTGGGAGCTCTCCTCGGCTTGCTTTAGAGCCCTTCCCAGGAGACGCTTAAGTGCAGCTGGGTCTTAATATGATCAGCCTCGCTCGGGAGCGATTTTCATTTTGCCCAAAGCCTCTGGGCCTACACTTGCCAAACGCCACAGAGATAGGGGCACCAGGGGAGCCTGCCAAGGTGAAGGGCAGGGTCACAGGTCCATCGGTCAGCCATAGAGGGATCACCCACCCAGTACCAGCATTAGGGTTGGGGGTAGCAGGGCACATGGAACGTCCTACTTAAAACAACTATATTACTAAGCACGTTACCGTCAGACACATTACAGTCATGCTCTCGACCCTCACGAGACCTCAGAGAGGTGGCTGCTTCCGTGTCCACTTCACAGCCGAGGAGACTGAGGCTTGGGGATGACTGACTGACTGGTCCAGGTGGCTCACTGAGGAAGGGCGGACTGGAGTGGAGCCCAGGTCCGCCTGACTCAAGCCGAGGCTCTCTCCACACGGCTCCTGGCAGTAATTCTGACAGACCAGAAGTGGGGCAGGGACGGGGGTGTCCTAGCTGCTCCCTAATTTCACCCCTGCAGGCAGCACTGTGACTCTAAGGCCTGTCCCTCCACCCCCGTCCCCGGGGCAAAGGTGAATCTGGGCCCGGCTCCCGTGAAGCTGTCCGAGTCGTCCAGAGAAGGCCCCTGGTCTGCCCGTGCAGAGCCCGGCCTGCACTGTTTGGGCAGGAGGCTGCCGCCTGAGGCTGCGGTGGGCTTCTCTGCCGTACATGGAGCTGGCGGGAAGACTGTCAACACCACTCTAAGGAGGGCGGCCCCAGTGGGCACTGTGACCTTCTGGGGCCGTCTGTGCCCATGTCCCCCCGGTCACCAGGTTCTGCTTTTAGCTGGGGACCCCAGAGGAGGTCACAGAACCGTGGTGGGGTGGGAAGCACACCGGGCTAGCACCTGATCTGGGTCTTCACGCCCCACGTGGCCCCCAGGTGAGGCCTTGACTCTCCAGCCTCAGCTTTCTCATCTGTCCAATGGGGCAGGTAGCCCCTGACCTACACCCTGATGGGACTTTGGGGTGACAAAGGGCGAGGCGTGTCCTCTCTGGCCCACCCCTCCCGGCACAGGGGTCTGGGGGAGTGGGAGGCCCTGGGAGGTGAGCTGCACATTCAGACCCCACCTGATTTTCACCTCCAGGCTGGCTGTCTTCCTTTCTCCCTCCTCTGGGTGAAGAGAAGTGAGGCCTAAAGTGTGTGTGTGGTGGGGGGAAGGGGTGGAGATGTTGGGAAGAAATGGGTAGCCAATCCTTGACACATTTTCAGAGGAAACATTCCAGAAAAGTTTAATCAACGAGGGCACGAGGGAGACACTTCCCCGGGGCTCCCCTCCTCTCCCTGACTCTCCTGCCTGGGTGGTCCCTGCAGCCTGAATACCCCTGGGCCAGAGTGTGGGAAGCCCCCTGTGACATCCTCCACCCACCCATCCCACCAATATTCTTTAGAAAGGGAGGAAGCCCCCACCAGAGTCGCTTTGGGGGGTGTGCGGATTCCCATCTTAGGCGGTCTCGCCCATACCAGTTCTCCAAGCACCAATAAGGAGGGCGGCAGCAGCGCAGACTCAGCCATCGGAGGGCCACGGAGAGGCCTGGGGAGCGCCTTGCTGTTTTAGCCTCTTGGGAGGACAGGACAGGCAGTGCTGCTGTCTCCACCACGAGCTGCGCTGCGGCAGGAAGGGCCTTGGCCAGACCCAGTGGTGAGGCACCTGGATCGGCACAGGCTCTGCGCGGCAGGTGCCTGTCTCCACGTGCTCACCCACGCGCTTCCTGCAGGGGGCGGATCGCGGCAATCCACTCACAAGGCCCTCAGCCCTCCAGAGCTGGTGCCAGCCCACCCCTTCCTCCAGCCTTTCTCCCCATGGAGAGAAGCTTCCAGGCTCCCAGACAAGGACCGGAGTCTCTACCATTGCTTCCCAGCAAAGGAACTAAGAACACACAGTCCTTCCAGCCCAGAGGACTCTGGCTCCTGCTGTCCCCACTGCCCGGGGCCAGGACTGGAGGAGGCCCAGAGACCATGGACTGCCCGCTGACAAGCAACCTCGAAGGGCTCTCTCCCAGCCCTCCTGGGACACCTGATCTCAGGATCCAACCAATCCTCTAGGACCCTCGGTGTCATTGTCTGGTAAAAAACACAATACAACCCTAACCCTCACAGGGCCACCTTTAGGAATAGATCAGATTACAGATATAACAGGTCCAAACAATAAACCCTATGCTTTTCCTGGTTTTCACCTTTCCTTGCCTCTCAGAAACTTAGAACTTGCATCCAGAGATAAAAGCTAGCTGGGCCAGGGGCCGGGATCCTGCCCGAGTAGGCCCATGCTCCTGGAGGCCACATGAGAATAGGGACTTTCCCCGGAGTCCAGGGAGTGTGATGTCACATTACCATGGGAGGGTGATAGCACAGAAATAAGTATAATGACAATGCTGTCACACATATTTGCTCAGCTCCCAGTTTACTCATTTGACAAAATAATCTTTTAGGTAATGCTGGCTGCAAAGGTACTGCCTAATTTACTGTTTTCCTACACTGCTCTTAGGTGCAGGCCCCATGCCCAGCTTCAGGGCTGAAAAGCAGCCCAGCCCAGCATCTGTAATTCAGCACAACAGTGGAAGGCACCGGCTGGAAAAGCGCCATTAGTCCGTGTGCCACCCTGACAAACACACACCACGTGACATCCCTGTTGAGCCCCAGACACAGAAGCATCTGATCTGAGACTGGGTTCCAGCAGCACAAAACTGACAGGGGCCTCGTGTGGGGGCTCCTTCCCGGGAGGAAAGGGGGCGGAGGGAAGAGGACCACTGCAGACTGGGTCCCTCTGAGCAGAGCATGTGGGTGGAACCATGTATAAGTAAAGACTTAAACAAACAGAATGCATCACTATGGAAACATGTGGCTTTTTCTAAGGCATTGTTAAGAAAAATTATCGGGAATTCAGATTCAACACTACAAGTGTTTATGACCAGAAAAGGCAAAGTGGGTCTCAGATACTCGGCTTCCACGTAAAAGCTGCTGGAACTCAAGGCAGAAACACACCCACAGGGCGGGGGCCCTTCGTGTGTCAGGGCTCGCTCTGAGCCCTCCCACTGGGGCACTCAGCCCATCCCGGCAGCCACTTACCTCCTGGGGTTGCCAGTATTCAAGAGAAGGTGCTACTCACAGACCAGATCTGGGCAGACCTGCCATGCTGTAGGGCAGGGTCACCTTCAGCCAGGGAGGCAGCAGGGAGTGAGTGCCACCAGGAAATGGCAGGTTTGTGAGCTGTGACCCAAACTTGCTGGGAGCCGCCAATGCCACCTGAGTGTGTCGTCCAGCCAACAGTGTGGGCCCTGACCTCTGTGCAGGGACGCAACCTGGTGCCAGGTGCGACTGTTCTGACCTGTGCCCCAGGCACGTGCCTGTGTGTGGCCTGAGCCACTCTCTTGGGCTTTCTGCTGACTGGCGCTGTGTGCACACGATTCAGTCCCCAAAGGTACTCACAGGTAAGAACGAAGGGAGGAAGGGACCACTTACCCACCTCTGAAAGTTTCTTAGATGTGGTCAAGAAGCACTCTCGAGTCATTTCCCAGGAAGGTTGGATAAGGACTTGTCGAAATTGCCAGAAACTAGATACTGTTCCTGCCGTAACCCGCCCACCCCCCGCCCCACTGATGTGAGCTTCCCAGGTAAAACAGCCAATCTGGCGGCACGGTTTCCGACTAGGAGATGCTAAATTGGATAGGAGAGATGAGGTGAGATGCCTGCGCTCACGCACAGGGAAGCCGGGGAACAGACACGGCGGCAGGTAGTCAGCTCTGCAGGCAGGCCCTGGGTGTGTGGCAGGCTCACCGGCTTGGCGAGAGCAAGCCCTGAGGCTCAGGGCCCCAGAGAGGCTGAGTGGACTACTCTGCCTAAATTCAGGCAAAAAGTGGTTCAGGGTTTAGCCTTCCATCTGAATTCTGGCATTTTATGAGTCCTGTCAA
Source organism: Carollia perspicillata (assembly GCA_004027735.1). Lineage (NCBI taxonomy): Eukaryota > Metazoa > Chordata > Mammalia > Chiroptera > Phyllostomidae > Carollia > Carollia perspicillata. The sequence continues at coordinate 23,314 of PVKM010016688.1, forward strand.
ATTTCTGAAGTGCTTGGAGACTCAGCGGCCTGGCCTCTACAAGGGAAACGGCATCTTTCTTGCAGGGCTGTGGAGAAGATCAGGAACTAGGTATAGAAAGCTCCGAGGACACTGTATGGCAGGTTATTAAGGCTCAAAGAAAGGGCAGCTAAAAAACAAAACAGTTTTTCCTCAAGCTACAATCATCGTATTTGCTTCCTCTGCTTCACGGGTCATGGCAGTGAAAACAGCTGCACCCTCATTCCCAGCTGAGATCTGCCACGGATGAGACCCAGCAGCAGGTTGGTCTCAGTCCCCGAGCGTGGCCGCCCTGCGCCGGGGCTGCCAGTTCCTGTCTAGTCCTAAACCCTGTGCTATGACTCTGGCCACTATTTACTTCACTTTTCAGAAGGGACGTTATGTTAGTGGTGGGAAAGTGGCAGTTCTAGCACTTGACAGCAAGAAACAAAACCCAAGACTGCTCTCCCGGATGAAGAAACCCAGGTGGCGGCCCAAGCTGTCTGCCGTTGAGCAGGAATTTGCTTCCCTGACAGACGTGGCCCTGATGAGTGGAGAGATCGAATCTGCAGCTGACGCAGGAGAGGTCAGGACCCTGCATTAGGAGGGCTGCTGTACGACTCGGAGCCATCTGCCAGTTCTTTCATGTCTGCGAATGGAAGAGGAATTTCCCGGTATCATGTATCCAATTCGTAACCAAAACTGGCTGTGCCACGCTGGCCAGGTTTTGTATGTTTTAATAAAAAAGCTGGGAAGTAAATAGAGGTTTTATTTTTCTGGTGATTTGTACCTCCCTCACAGGAAGTCTTGGTATGATGCTCATATTTTATAAACCTTTTAGTATTCCTTAGAGAAAGGAGATGTACACATGCAACAACATTTTAAAACAGGAAAAAGAAAAGGTGGAGGGACTCCGACGCGAGAAGCCAGCTTGTTGGAAAGCCTGTCAGAGAACAGAGCCTGGCCAGGCACGGCGTTACGTCTGAGTCCCGGGGAAGGGCCTGCCTAGTCTTTGGCACTGGGCCATGATCATGGGATCATCAATCTTACAGCACAGAATGGAAACAAGATCAAAAGCAAGAAGGCTCTGTAAGTTTCCCCCACGGGTAGCGAGAGAAACTCTAACTTCTTGCCCTATTTTCATCGACTTTCTTTCTCCCAGGTTCTCCTTATCTCGGGCTGGAATTCATCTGGCACAGTGCCCAAAGTCCAGAGGTCAAGACAACGCGTGCTCTGCTGATGCAACGAGGGGCAGCCACTCTGTTCTGCTTTGGGAACCTCAGTGACGTCATGGACTCGACCCTGAATCTCGGGAACTTGTGTCTGGGAGAACACTGAGTCAGAAGCAAGCCTTAGTCACAGGGCTGCTGCCATCGGAAGTGAGGAGAACTATTAGGTAACTGGGTCTGTCTCCTGAGGAATTGCTCTGGCTTCGATCTGGCTTCTGTTGAGATGACTCTAGTAATTCTCCAGGGGAAACAAACTTACGTGGAACAGCTGTCACTAGCAGGGCATTTGCTGCTCTGAGCCTAAATTTCTCATGACATCAGTCAAGTATTCCTCTCTTTGAGGGGACAGTTTTCTCCTGTATTACAAGAAGGTCCAGGCAGCAGCTTGCAGAAGCCCAGCCTAGAGAACACGGCCTTCTGTCTTTATTTCCAGGCCTGCAACCTGAGTGACCTGGGAAGGCTGACCAGCAAGGACAGAGTTAAACACGGTGCTTCCGGAATCTGCAGCCTTCCGTTACAGTAGCACGTGCGCCAAAACGTTATGGAGTCCAGGCCGACCGCAGCAAAGCTCTGTGCAACCACCGCTGTTTGGGTTTCAGCAGCTGTCTGCCTACGGAAGGCTCCAGAGCCCCTGACGCATATTTACATCTGCACGTCACTGAAGTCATGAGGAACAAACACGTGTGGATTTATACCGGGGGCAAAGGCAATTCATTTTCCTTCAAACAAAGCAGGGGACAGCCGGGGAAAAACTGCTTATGGACAGAGTCATCTGTGAGCACAGCCACAGCAATTTTCCTAAACAAAATACGTGATTCCGAGATGTGATTAGGGATTACTGTTTCCGCAGTAAACATATTAGGAACATGAACGGCTGGCTGGCACTGAATAGGGCTCTAATCTGGGGAGTCAACTCTGCCCTCGTCTTCCAAACAGCAGGCCAGGGGAGCAGCTGGACCAGCCTCTCGAAGTGTCCTCACGGTGCACGGCTTGCTCGGTCTCGGCCGGCTGCTCTCTCCAAGGCCTCACATCACCAGCGCGCCCCTCCAGGGTCTGCGCAGACTGTCCGGAAGGTCAGGTTTATTCTCGGCTCTCTGGAATGGTACTCTTTGGGCACCCGATGCTAAATGGAAATAGAAATAACTTTGACATAAACACACACGCATTTTTATTTCAAAGCCATTTGAAGCTTATTTAGGAGTACATACACATATTTTGATTTTATCCTTGCTTAAATGAGCAGCAGTAAGATCTTTAGAGTCGTGGAGAAAGGCCTTCTTCTCCTCTTCTCTGAAACAAACCCCACCCCCACTCTCACCACAAGATGCCAACACAAGACATGGGATTCTGCTCTCTTACTGAGTGTTCTCACATTAATTTGTACGCCTTAAACATGGCCTGCCTTGCCCTGGCTGGTGCGGCTCAGTTGCTTGGAGCTCTGTCCCATAACCAAAGGCTGTGGATTTGTTCCTGGTCAGGGCGCTGACCTAGGTTGCAGGTTTAATTCCCAATCCCTGGTCTGGGTGCAAACGGGAGGCAACCCATCGGTGGTTCCCTCTCACATTGATGTTTCTCACTCTCCCTTCCTCTCTCTCTAAAAGCAGTGAGAAATGTCCTTTGTCACTGGGTGAGAATTTAAAAAAAATTGAACAGCCTTTAACACGGCCTGGTCTAAGCCTCAGAGCCATGCAGCTCAACACCCCAGTCACTAGCGCTCAGAGGCTGCTGGGTGTGGACTCAGTCCCTCAGCAAACGGCTGCACCCGAAGAGACCAACAGTCCCACGTGGCTAGTGGCCACTGTGTCGGGCTGCACAGACATCGGATACCTCCGTCACTGCAGAAAGTCCATGGGACACCACTGCTGTAGAGGCCCAGTCTGGTCGTCAGTGGTATCAACACTCCTTGGCAATAATGTCGCTTTGCTGCCTGCCTCTTGCTCATTATAAAAGCAACTTGCTTTGCACCATGTTTACTACAGAAATGAATCATCGTAAGTCAGCCAGGAAGCTGCCTCCACATGAGAGTGAATCCACATTACTTGCATGTTCTCACCTGCCAGTCAGCTTGCGTAGCTCCTTC
>PVKM010016689.1:0-26595 GCA_004027735.1 Carollia perspicillata
TATTGATTTCATTTTCTACAAATTTACTTCACAGCATAAAAAAAAGTTAAGCTTTGCTGATGCTATCAAAAGCTCTATTACAACTTTGAATACCCAGTGTCATTAAAATATGACTATTATATTTCTTATTTTTGAAATGATGCCCTTCCTATGATGTTTTGATTGTTGACAGTTTGGGCTAACTTAACTCTTTAGTCTCCCTGCAGAGCAGTGGAATACCTTACAGACAGTATTGTAATCACTATAGGAAGCTTTCTTTAATTTTGTTTAGAAGGCAGGCAGTTAGTTGGCATGAATTTGAAATTGCATAGCATAATATCAAAGTCCATGTGTTTGGCCTAGTGTTTGACAGCATAAGAAACATGCATTTCCTCTGGATTTAATTCTTGTCTCTGGTATCTTATGCTACTCATTCCCTGAGTGTAATTTCAATCATGCCGAAAGCTGCAATGATTCCTTCAGTGATGTCAAAGCTCCTATATAAGAATGACTCCTCTGGCCATTTCTTATACTGAGACCTGAGGTCTAGGAGCAACCCTCTTGAATTTTCCTCTGGCATTGCAAACTCAAATATTACAAACCGACCTTATCACATTCTCTAACAAACCTGTTCTCCTCCTTTATTCTTTAACTCAGTCAAAGGCATCATGACCTATTTTTCCCACTGCCCTAAAAAAAATGTTGGATATCATAAATTCTTCTCTCTTGTTAGACACTAACTACATCATTTACCAAATCTAATCATCTCTATTTTCTTAATGTCTCTTGAATCTGATTCTTCCTTTCACCTTCTGTGGTCCTGACTTGGCTTCCATAATTTATTTTGAGATAAACCTCCTAATCGATAGCACTGTCTTTGATCTCATTTCTGTGCTGGCCACCCTCCTCAAGGCTGCCAAATTATCCTTCTTAAATACAAATAGGATTGTGTCATTTCTGCACAGAATCCTCCAATAGCTCTCCTTCCCCATCAGGATAAACAAAATTCCACACTAAAAGTTCCCATTAAAAAGGATAAACATAAGACTTCTGTCTACTGTCCACTTCATATCCTCATAAGCTGATTTTTATGCTCTAAGAATACCAACTACATGAAGTTTTCTAAAAGCTAATATTCCTTCTAGGTGCTATTCACCTTTAAAGACTCTCTTCCTATCCATCTACCTGCCAAATTTATACTCATCCTCTTGTGCAGAACACAAGAGTCACCTTCTACTGGGCCTATTCTCTGACTGATATCCTCAACCCCCTCTCCTTATCTCAGGGAAATCATCAGGGCATCCCTCCTGTGCTCCAGTGATAGCTTTGCTGCTGCATGGGGCCGTAACAGCTGGTATCCCCATCGAGAATATGACTCCTGGAGTCCAGGGGTCGTGTCCAGTTTGCCTCCTCAGTGCTTAGCTCTTCTGAACTGGCATTGGGTAGGCGCTCAGTTCATGGTGGGTGATTAAATGGATGAGAATATAGATACTATTCAAGATTCATTCTCATCAATTCATCCATGAATTCATCCTTAGAGAATCAACCTGTTTACTGAAGATGCATCGAACTGCTAGAAGAAATGGTGGTTAGATGGCTCTTTAAACATAATGTGAAGTCACATTATCCCAAAAGTAACTATCTTAAAAGTGAAAGTAAGGTGTTTTGGGTGTTTTCCCCTTTACAGCACAGTGTGATATGTATCTCTATCCATGAATATAAATACCATATTAACAACAGTCTTTAATGGTATAGGACGGGATGAATCTGGAACAGCAACTCAGGAGTTCAGCACAGGTTTGGACAAAGCACACTGCCTCATCCTCAACAGGGAGAAAACAGTTCTCTCAACAAATAGTGTTAAACTGTTCCACAAACCTGTGGGATTCAACTAACTGAAGCCAAATTTGATGTTTTTGAGACCTACTGGTGTCATAAGAGTAACACTACCATCTTTCTGGCTCAAAAATTACGTTCTTTTGTATATAAACCTCCAGGCATCGTGACTACTCCGCTGTAAGCTCGTGTTTAATTTTTCCCAATATCACCCCCTAGGTCTCTTTTACCATCACCACTTTGCAGGCATCTACCATCCAGTGAATAGCCATGTTTCTGATTATCTTTTCCCAAATGTATTAGCTTGCATTATTTAAGGCTGAATCTCATTTTATTATTTCCTGCTTGTATTTCTAAACTCCTTAAGTCTATTTGTATGATTCTTTTGTCTTCACAGATGTCCACAGTTCCTCCCAATTTAGTATCATCAGCAAATTTAATTAATGCTCTGTTTACCTCTCCTTCTAATGAAACCAGTCCCTTGTTTCATTTCATCATACAAAGTAAAAATGTATTGGCAATAAAGTAGTCTGAAGAAATGTTCCGTCACTGTAGGAGGGGAAGTTCAGGATAGAGCAGGGATCCGTGTGCTGAGGAGTGGACAGGGCATCGGAGTGGTGAGCTAGTCTGCTATTGCCCTAAAGCAAAACCGTTTTTACAGCAGCCACTCTTTGGCAGATTCCCTGGGTTGGTGCTAGTGTGTGTGCATGTATGTACATTTTGGAAGGTAGTTATATTATGCTGTGGACTTTTAACTAAAGATATATTTATATGACACATATATGTATTATACTTAAATCTATAAATACCGTTACAGATATGAGCTAGTAATGTTCAATCCACAGCATAGCTACAAACCCCGATACAGATTCACACATCTGTATATACACAGACTCACAATCATTTTCAGTGAGAGTTTTCCAATATTCCCTACTGTCTAAGGTTTTATTTCAGTCCTTAACTTGATAAATGCTTTAAATCCAAACTACCCTTTGCATTTAAATAAAATTCCTTACCAGTGGTAGATTTATAGAATAAGGTAAGAAAAAAATTTAAGTGTATCCAAAAGGCAAATGTCAGTAAACGAACAAATATTTTAATCTCTAGAATTAATAGCTAGAGAATTGAGCTTAATCAGAGAAATATTTTTTGCTTATTAACTCTAAGGTAGGCAAGCTTATGTTCAAAGAACTACATTACTAGTCTTTGAGGGCATGGTCATACAGATACGGGGTGATTTATGTAAGAAAACAAAGATGGCATTTATTTCGCACTCACTGTGTGCCTCAGGTACTGCTCTTCAGTGTGAGTCAATAGTACAGATTTAAAGCCTATATTAATTACTACCTGATACCTGCAGACTATATTCCTACCTCCAGTAAAATCTTGGAAATATTTACTATGTTGCATATGAAGAGTCTGTCTTTGGAGTCTGCATTAGTATACATCCATTAACTCCACAAAACATGAGTCCACCAACTACACATAGACATTCAAGTTTGTGCTTCCATCCGAACAGACAGATGGCAGGCCAATCTCTCTACTGTTAGGTGCTGAAGATAATGCACATTCACAGTGTTAGAATGAGGACTGGCATATACTTTTCATGTAGCACAAGGTCACCAAACATGTCATCACCAATGGATGGTGTTAACGAAATAGTGACTGGGAATATTGTTAAGTAGTCACAGCCTTGCATTGTTTTTCTAGTGAGAAAAATGTGATGCATAATACATTCTTATGAGAGAATTTTCTCAGATGCCAAGACTTTACAGGCATAACTTCTATAAGCTTTAATGGGAGTTTCTCGCCAGCACCTGTTACATTATAGAGTTCTTACTTTTCACACATAATCCAAGACTGGCTTGGAACACTGACTTGGAAAAACTAATAGAGCGAGACTTTCTTGTAATGTTTCCTCACATATAACATTCATCTTTTAATCCTTGGTCTGATATATGTGTGCGTCTGTTAGTGTTTTCGATTCAAATTTATTTCCCACTGAAAAGGCTTCTTTTCACAAGCTTTTCATAGATAGGAACAGATAAAGCAATTTTTCTTACTGGACAAAATGTGTCTTTCCACTAAGAAAAGACACATAAGGGGGAAAGTTAATAGGTTAGAAACTGAATTAAGACTAGAAATAAACTCTTCTTAACTGAAAATAGTTCTAGAGATTGAGTGTAGATTTCTGAAGAGCCCAGAGAAACAGCTCGAGTACCACGGGCAAAAAGTTATTAGCTAGTGACTCTAAATCAAGGATCCCAGGTCAAACTCATAAATTGTGACAAAATGTTCCCATATCTTTACAGACTAAAATACAAGGAATTTTAATGTTTTGAAGGATATGTACTTAACCCCATGGAGCAATCAGCTGGGTAATGTTTTATGTAGATGAGGAAGAGTTAAAAGAATTCTTAAAATTCCATATTTTATTTCAAAATTTCTTCTTTTATTGTATTTTTCCCATTACCATTCAATCCCTTTATGCTCCCTCACCCCACCACAATCACCATGACTTTGTCCATGTCCGTGAGTTCTTTTTCATTTTTTAAGGTAACTCCCACAAATTCTCATTACTAAAAGAAAAAAATGTTACAGTACCTCTGTTTAACTAAAATTTTTGAAGATTGCATAGGAATTCTATTTTATAAATAACTGCCTCCCTTTTAGAGGTGTTTGACAGACCCACTTGCCTACTATTTCTAATATATATGGCATATGAGACCAAAACATTCCTTCATACCCACAGTCCTGAGTCACATCTTGTCACTCTCTTGTTTAACAGGATGGGGGAAAGGCTCGGGCAGGGGGATTGCTTTCCACTTGTTGAACATTGCCAAATAGTAATGTTTAGCTCCATATTTATCACAGGATTTATACCTGTGATAAATATGACATGGAAGGAGTCTGAAACCTTGAAACCATAGGAACACAATTACAAACCTGTTAGTGAAGTTTCTTACAAGGGCAAAGCATGGGGTCTGAACAGGTACCACTCCAGAACAGATCATGACATATTCTGGGTGCCTATTTGCCCCTTTCCTTTTTTTCTTTGCTAGATGGCTATATTATTACACAGCGTGCCCTTGAGCACTGTGTCTGACCTCTAATGCCCTCCCCCTGGCAAAACTGCCTCAGGAAGATCATTTTCACCTGAGCTTGAAGTATTACCCTGAGTACAGTTGCTTTAAAATGTATCAATAATTTAGCATTAAATGGCTTTGTCTCCTGTTAGGGTATTTTTAAGCATCAGGGAAGAAAGGGGTTTTGCTTGTTTGCCTGATTTGGTTTTGTTTGATAAGTCAAAGAGAGGTAAAGGGAGTCATACTGCAACCCCTAAAAGCATGCTGTGTCCCCACGCTTAGTACCCTCCTTCTCCATAGAGGTTTTGCTTGCAGTACTCTTTGCTTTAAACTAAAACAAAATAAGGTCATTATTTTCTTTAATATTTTGGCCAATGAAATAATGGAAATGCATTTGTTTCTGGGAAGAGCTTCTGTTAACAGTCTTAGGTAAGATGTTTCTGAAAACGTGAAAGTGGATTGGGCATTCAGCATCTTACGAGTCAACCATTGTTCGGGGCCATGCATCTCCAGCTGAAGCCAATAAGCCTTGAGCTGAGTTACTGGGGAGACTTGAGGCACCAGAGAGATGAGAAGTGTCCTCAGATGGGGCCAGTGTCTACACACAGCAGCTCCACACGCACTGCAGGTGCGGAACAATGACTCAACGGGAGAAGCCCACAGGACTGTTTTCTGCAACCCTAACTAAAGAGGAAACAGGCCTCGCTTTCAGAGATCTCATGATTCCGAGGAAGAACGATGTGCCTCACCACAGAACTTCATTCTGTAGAGCAAAGTTTTACATGGATTTATGTAAGTTCAGCTCTTGAACCTGAGTTTAGAACATTACACTCGCCTAAAAGAAAAATTGTATAAGCTGTCCCTGAAGAAAGATAGATTATTTATTACATTTTTCTATATGATGGAAATTGTTATAATGATAAGAATAAATCATGTTTAAGGATAAATTGTGTTGAGTCAAGTTGAAAAATGTGTCCCTTCTCCTCCAAATCTTTAAGGATAGTAAAAACACTCCATTTCTATGTATCTTAGTGTATCTGAAAATATCAGGAAATATGGGCAGGGTAGGCATATGGATAATAGCAACTGCCCTTTGGATTAGCTTGAAACCAAAATGGTTTCAAATTTTTATCTCTGTCTTCTTGCATTTATATCTTCTGTAGCCCTTCAAGAGTCAGCTGTAGTGACTGATCATGGATTTTCTCCCATTATTCTCAAAATTCAAAATCGGCCAGTCATTGGGGGAAATGGGAAAATTAAGACACTATTTACATTTCATGAAATGGAAAATGTTAAGTGTGTTTATAATTTGATCCTTTACCCTTAAGACAATCAAATATATGAGGCAGACATTCAATATATATTGTATTAACGGACATCAACTTATGTAACACACCTTAGTTTAGCATACCCTCTTTCCATGATAACAGATTTTTAAAAATATAAATGCTAAACATCTAACAATAGATGCTAATTATGTGTGTATGTATATCATGCACAAATACTTCAATAAGGCTTCTGACATAGACCTATGTGACAAAATCATCCAGAAGCAGGAAATCTGCTTTGTATTACACTAGTGCTAGATGAGTTTAAATAAGGGAGTGACTGGTATTGGAAGGTTTTTTTTTTAAGTCAACAAGAAATGTTTTAAGTAATTAGAGTGAGTGCAGTTTTTCCTAGATGGTTAACAGCACTCAAGTAGTCAAGAGTGAAGCTGAGAAAATAGGCCTTTCCTATACCACTGAAAAGAAACTTTTGCCAAATCTCTACTTACAGTGTGATAATAGAATCAAGAAACCCAACTATGCCAGCTCGGGGCTTTTACCTATACATTTTTTGTACCAGTTCTAATCATGAGTGACAATAGTACAAATTGTCCAGGGACAGTTCGAGTTTCTAATTAGAGTACATGACTATGTCTTTTCAGCTCCATTCCAGAGACTTTATATTTGTATCTCCAAATCTGAGTGTGATTTGTTCAATAATGGAATCATTGTACAATACTTAAATTTTGAGATTTCTACTGTGTCTCATGAAAATTTGGAATCTGATATCATGAGTCTTAAAGCATCTCCTAGCAAAGTTAACTACAAAATAGAGCAATCAAGGAGATAGTAAATTTATGAGGTTAACCCAACCTTTTACAAGTTAGCCTATGAAAATATAAAACCATGTCAAAATAAAAAATTCAACCTTTGTCATAATATTTTGGTAATAAAATAAATATTATTACTGTCATCTATTCTCAAGAGTAATATACATATATTTATACACATATAAATATACATACACATATTATAAAATAGTTGAGGAATTAATAAAATAATAAATAAACAGAACTGTTTTTATAACCCCACTATACATAGATAATCATTGTTAATAATGCAGTGTTAACAACATAATAGGTAATATTATATATTACAGGTATAAAATATATATAATATACATTGCTAACTGTTTAGGATATAATGTGAAGTTGAATAGATGTTATATTCATATTTATTTCTCAACTTGGCTACAGAATATATACCAACCCGAGTGTATTGCTCAGATGTGTTGTATATGAGAAAATATTTAAAGATGCAGCTGCCATTGCCACTAGAACATGAACTTGCACGTGATATTCACTCATAGTGCCTGAAAAGAATGCTGACACCAGCTCTATAATAACTGGATTGTATATTCCTTGTCCTTTGCTCTGTGTGTCTCCAACACCTACCACACTTTTGCTACATAGCAAGTACTTAATCAACATGTGTTCAATTGCATAGAGAGTTGGAGTTCATCAGCTCAAAGCCTTTCCATCCAGAATATATTGAAATTTTTCTGTCCTTCCATTTAACTACAATTCAGCACAGATCCATCTGCCAAACAGGAAGGATTATGCAATAGTCCTATCTTCGTATTTAGCAAAAGTATTAACAATCCCCGCATGATCGTCTCTTTGGTATTCTCAGAAACAATCTTCTTTGTGTACCCTGAGAAAAGGAAACTTGGTCGTTTCAGTGTCATCTGCTCCATGATCAGGAGCATCTTCTTCTGTGACTAGAAAGAGTCTAACCATACCAGAATTTCTGAGCAGTTTGGGAGAGCATCAAGAAGTTGAAAAGATTTAAATAGGACTCTGCTTATGGTTAATATGCTCAAACAGGTTTGTAGGCTATTTTGCTTTTGTGTCTGGAATTCAGTTTACTTAACCCACTTTAGAAACGGCAGCCAGAAGGGGTTCTTTCTCACCTGAATGCTTAGCAGAGCAAGCCATCAAAACCCTCCAGGAAGTGTCTAGCCCAAGGGTCTGAATTAGAGGCACCTCCCCAAAGAAGATCAAAAGTTATGCTCCACCAACACAGAGACACTGAGAAATGGTTGAATGTGTTCTAAATTAAACTGCCCTGGTGGTGAGCAGAGATCTGCCAAAATCTTTCAATTAATCACTTTTACCTTCAGGGCAGAGTTAGGCCTGAGAGTATTTCAATAGGTTTTTATTGGAACAGGGTTATTTCAGATATTAAACTATGTTGCACAAAGTAAAAATAATGTTATTTTTAAGTTGCTACTCTTGTTAAATACAAATTGGCAAGCATTCTTGGGGTCTGTATTGTGTCTGTGTGTTTGTGTATGTGTGTGGCTTTCTCCTGGGCCATGAGACTCGTTTTTGATTTTAAAAAGTGAACAACAATGAATTAGTTGGTAAATATATTCCTATAATCATTTTCATTAATAATGTTATAAATAGTCAAAGGTTTTAAGTGTATAATTCTCTGCAATACAATTGAGAGATTTTTTCCTCCATCTTCAGCAGTAAGTTAATTAGAATCACCTGCATTTCCTTGGGTGGACACCAAATGGATTGCAAACAAAAACAGATTAAAATAGCTGCTGCAGCTCATGGCATACAGATGACAAGATTCACAAAAAGGACAATGAGGCACTGAAAATGTTCGCTTTTCAAACAATTTTAGAGGAAATTTAGCTCTTGCAACTTCTCTGTAAAAGCTGCTTGTAAGTGTTTTGCTGAAAGGCTAGAATAGCTTTGTTTCTGATCCCTTGATGAGTGAGAGAAATGTTTAAGAAAGATCACTTTACAGAGAGATTCAGGCTGAAATGCGATGACTGTGATTCAAGCCAAGCCAAAAATTACAGTTCAGAATGAAAGGGGAGGTACGTGGTTTGGGAATCCATTTTCCCACATTCCTGAATCTCAATCATCCCAGCCAATGTTTAAAAAAAAAAAAAGTCCAGTGGAAAACAATGAGGTCACTTTGTTTAGATATTTTTAAAAATAGGTGTGGAAGGATTGAAAAGAATGAGAGCAAATCTATGAATTTTAAATCAATGTCTATTTCACGTATGGTGGGATCAAAGGCTTGACTTAATGTAACTATTATGACTTCACCACAGAAGAAGCCATTTTTCACTGTTTTCTTGTTTGGGTATGTAAGCCTTTTATTTCTTGTCTTTAACTTATGAAAGAGTTTGTTGCTAAAATTTTTAAAAGAAAAAAGTGTACATGGGCATAGTCTGCAGATTTCTCCTTTGGCTCCAAGCTCTCCTTATGAATAGCATCTTCAACTTACGTTGGCATGTTTGCTTACAAACCACCAGATGATAATGGTTGACCAAATTCAACTATTTATTCCTATTACTCATATTTATTTTAAAGAAACACTCTGAGCAAGACACATGAAAAAAAGAATGATTTATTTACATCAACATAATCACAGCATAACATAACAATGAAACTCATACATAAAAGAATTTCAGAGAATGATATGAAATGAACCAAACACAACCTCTAACTTCAATATCTTCCAGACACATGAAGTTTTCCTTTAAGACAAGAACTCTCACTTGATGATAATCACAATCATTGGCCAATATTTGTCTTTAAGACTGATTTTTAAAAAGAAGAAACATGTAAGAGAATTTATCAAAGACTATTTCCAGACACTTTGGTTCCCACATTCCAGAAATCATTTCAGTTGATTATTGTTAGTCTTATCAAATCAAGGATATGAGATGTCCCAGTGAAATTTCACAGGCAAACCCAAGGTCTTTCTGAGATGCCTTTTTACTTTGAGATATTTCCAGAGCCTGGCATTATTCTATGAATCTTATTCGTCTACCATGCTGCAGGCTTTATAATGTTAGGCCTCAAATCCCTAGTTGAATTTAGACAGACATGCAAGAATTAATGTATAAGAAATGAGGAACCGCACAAGGGATAACATCCTTAGAGTCTTATTTCTTCTATCCTGGCATTAAGCAGCATGTGCAAATGGCTTCCACCAATATCACGTTAACCAGGTTAGAACTTGTTTTTCTCTTGTAATCTGTAAATTGAAAGACATGATTTTTAAGGCAATTGGCCCAATAATAAGCCTGAATGGAATATAAGTCAAATTAAATGTCTGGAAGTTATATGTGAAAATAAGCCCAAACATAAAGAAATCATAGCCAATGGAATCCAGGTTCTAGCTCTCAGTAGTCATGTGAGTTTTCATAGCATCTTTTATATACTACTATTCACATTTCTGGACCCTAAGGGTATGAATAAGTATCTCTGATTATGAAAAAAATTCTGAAATATTATGGCAAGAACTAAGTATAAAAATAAGGGAGAACTTTCAACAATGGAGAATAACTGCATACATTGAGGACAGATGGATTTTATGTTCCTGGTAACATTTAAACAATCCGATGTGATTTTCCTCTATTTATCAAAGTGCTCAGTATCTTCCTCTGGGAAACTAATGTAATACATAGTTTTCCAACAATGAAACTCTATACAAGAATATTTAATAATAGTTAAAAGCAAGGTAGCAAGCCCTTTCTCCCCCCACACAGCCCCCAATCAATACAGTCATAGATCTTTTGAAGGCATGAATGGTACAATACAGAATCACTAAGAAATATAACCAGTAGTGCACTTAACACTTTGAGATATTTTGTCCTTTTCTCCTCCCAAATCTAAGTTTGTCTCCTCAGGTGACCAAAAAAGACAAGTCTAATTGGGAGGTAAGGACTGGACAGGACTGAAACTATGAGATAGATAGATAGATGATAGATGATAGATAGATGATAGATAGATGATAGATAGATAGATAGATGATAGATAGATAGATAGATAGATAGATAGATAGATAGATAGATAGATAGATAGATGATAGATAGATGGATGTTTTTAGCTAGGACTTATCCATTTTATTTTCTAGTTGAGAGAGGAGACATAATCAATTGAGAGGGGAGGTTTATAATGATCTTAACTCCCCAAATGTTCAGTGGAAAGTCCTTTGAAGAAAAAACAACATCCCTCTTTCCAATCCAAATTTCTCTAAAGTCCTAATATCAAGTATCATTTTTTTTACTTTGTGCTCTTTCCATGCTAGGATATTTATTTAAATCTGAAATTTGCCCCTATCTAACACTGGCTACACAAACAATATACAATAATGTTTATTTATTAGCATCACATATTCTAGGCTGTTTTCTCAGAAATTTAAAAAAAAAAACCTTCTCTTAGTGACTTCTTTTCAATCTAATATTTTTTAAAAATAGCAGCAAATACTTGCTATTTCTTCATCTTATGAGGATAAATTTTTTCTTTTTTTTAATGAATCGAGTATAAAATATATGGTAGATGGAAACATTTAATTCATGAATGAGTAATCAAATATTAACTGTTACTCAACTCAAACAAAGATAATGAAGAAACATTAATGATAAGAGTTTTCATATGTTTTTAAGATTTTATTTTCAGAGAGGGGAAGGGATGGAGAAAGAGATGGAAAGAAATATCAGTGTGTGGTTGCCTCTCATGCACCCCCTACTGGGGACCTGGCCTGCAACCCAAGCATGTGCCCTGACTGGGAAATGAACCAGTGACTCTTTGGTTCATAGGCCAGCATTCAATCCACTGAGCCACAATAGCCAGAGAAAATTTTCATACTATTTTTGCAATAAAAAGGGAAATGTGTTGCCACAGTTGCCTGATGAAGCAAGAATTTATAGCAGAGATACAAGGATAGTAGGACAAACTATTAAATTAAGATGAAAATTATAAAGAAAGGTCTAGTGAAACAAATAGAAAGAAAATTATATTAACCTCAGTAATGAAAGGAACATTGGAAAAAGCATAAATTACGATAGGAACTTCTATAAGCACAGGAAAGTATAGGAATGAGAAAATGGGTACACTGATCCTAAACTCTATATATTTCTCCAGCATTAGAATTGGAGACATATAATTTGTATTTTAAATATTCATAATTTAATAACAGGTCATTTATGTCCCAGTTCCCAATAAAGAAGAAAATTATCATATAGCAGTGTCTTCACAATCTAATAACACTTTTGTTGTTGGCATTAAAAAGTCCATTTTTATGAAAAATAATGCAGGCCTCCATTTAAATAGACAGACTAAGAAAACATGTCTGATTCTCCTTCCTTCAAAAAAAATCCCAGTGAAATAATAGAAAAGATGTGTGGAAAAAATATATAATAATGGTGCTGAAAACAGAAAAGGTGACATCAACAGACCAGAAATAGAAATTCCAGGAAGACAGAAAGCAGATGGGATCAAACAAGTAAAGAAATTATAGCAGAAGAAACACCATTCCCAGACACCATAATTAAGCACAGTTCTTTCTGGGGACGTCCTAGAGAATATCGAAAATTGGAGTTAACACATAAAAAGAGCAGAAATTGGCAAGAGGATGATTAAAAAAGTAATTTACTAAATATTGGATCTAACATCTGGGAGAGCCGGATCCTGCTCCTTTTATCCTGCACCAAGGAAGAGCTTGCAGCAGCTGCTTGAGCCGGAGAACAAGCTCCACAAAGACAGAGGGGAGGACACTGGCATTTGAGAAGGATGGTGGTAGGGACGGAGTTATCTCAGGTCCCCTACGACATGCACTGGGTAAGAGAGCTTTGCCTAGGAGCAAAATAGTTCACCTATTCCATATGCAGCATAAAATCCTCCTTACTTTGGTAACTGAGGAACTTCTAGCTACTGTCTGCTCATCACCCATTCATTCTACAGGAACCTGTCATTCAGCATGTCCATGTAAGATCGAAGTTAGTTGAGGGGCAGGGGAGAAGATAGATGTGTTCAGTTCTAACTGTTTTTTAGTCGTATGTGTAATCTGATATTTGAACAACATTCATTCTAAAGTTCTAGATAGAGAAGAGAGACAATAGAGGGAAGGAAAAGAAAATGTTTTCTGATTGAAAGAGCCTAGATGTGGACATATCTGCGTGAAATTTTACTTTCACCAGTTTAAAGAGAAAATCTTTTTCTTCTTTTAAATCTTGAACAACAAAGCAATTTACCTATAAACCATCAAGAATCAATTTGATATCAGATCAGGCAGAAACAGTGCTAAAAGATAATGGAACATTACTTTTCAAACTTAGGAAATTAAAAAATCATGAAAGTCAAATAAATATTCAAGTCAATTAATTATGAAGCAAAAGAAAACAGTCATTGAGATCGAAGAAGTAAGAAAAACTTACTAATTACTTTTTTGAAAAAATAATTCAAAAATAAATTCAAGTATAACAGTGGAATACAAGAAAGGAACAGTAGTTGACTCTGACCTAGAGCTTCATTGTCCAATATGGTAGTCATAAGCCACATGTGGTTGTTATTTAAAATTAAATAAAAGAAAAATTTAGTTGCTCAGTTCCATTAACCACATTTCAAGTGCTCAGCAGCCAGCCATATGTGGCCAGTGACTACTGGCTTGTGTAGTTAATATATAGAACATATTCATCATCACAGAAAGTTCTATTGGGAAGTGCTTAATTTGAAAATATAAGAAACCCAGAAAGGATTTAGAAGAGGATACACTAGACCTTGATTTTTTAGAGATCTCCATTATGAAACAAAATTTTAATGTTTAATACAATCACATTCCTTTAAAAATAGTGACTAATGTAGTGCATAGATAAATCACAAGATATTTATAAAGCATAAAGTAAAATATTCTAAACTTGGAATAAAAAGACAATAACATAAAGAATAAAATTGGAAGTGATGAGGAAGAGAAGAGAAAGGAAGAGGAAATGCACCAAATTCCTTATTTTTAATAGCAAAATGTAATTTATATATTGAACATAGAAATAGACAAATGTAACTAATAATAGCAAAGACAAAAACGGCATATGGTAAGTGCTAGTAACTATCACTAAATTCTAACTTTCTGATAAGGAGTCAATAAATACCATTCATTGGTAGTTATTATCATTGTTATTATGTAAATTAATAAACATAAATGTGATATGTTAACATAAAACGAGTAACAACAAAAAGAACTAAAGCAGAACTGTTAACAATGACTACCTTTGAACAGCAGACTAGACCAGGTACTAGTCCTCACTGTATACTCTTCTGTGAGGTTTCATTTTCATTTTTACCAAGGAAGTACATTGCCTTATGGTAAAAAAAAAATCTATTTAAAATACTAATATACAGTCACAAGGATTTTATATAGAATAAAATTATTCTTGTTTGAAAATCAGAATTGCGTCAACTATTTCCTAAGGCAATCATTCCTGAAGGACGGGCATCTCCAGAAATTAGTAAAGTCAGCAATAGGTATAGCATAAATACCAACCATTGAGACAGAGTCGAAATGAAATTTAGAAGGAGATTCAAATTATATCCTGTACTCTCGGTCATTGACTTTAAAGTGTGTGAACAATTAATTTAGCAATAAAAGATTGGAAACATTAATTTAGAGAAGGAAATTTGTACCACTCAGAATGGCACAAAACCTCCTCTCATACTCAGCTCTGAACCCAGCCGGACCTTCAGAAAGATGGAAAGAACTGTGCAGCAGTCTTCAGGGCCGCCCGGGGGTTCCTGCGCTCCAAGGTTCTTGCCGGAGGGTAGAGCAGAACACCAAAGTATTGCGAGAAGGGCTGTTTTTACGGTAGCTCTGGCCTCCTGGGAATTGGGAAGTGCCATAAATCTCAAGAGAGAGACTGTTTGTACAAAATTCCCAGCCCACATCTCAGACTCCAGAGGCTCAGACACATTTCTTTTATGTTCCAGAAAAACAAGCAGGCTTTGGGGGAACACTTCTCAACCAGGCTCAAAGTTCACGTCTTCGTGATTTATCCACCATTTGTGCTACCAAGAATGTTATCCAATCTACAGTTCGCGACTATTTTTAATGGGCTCATCTGCATTGTTAAAAACTACCTATGTTTTGTCAGATAAACCAGTCAACTCTGGAAACAGTGATGGTCTCTTAGATTTCTCTTTGGAAAGTGTCTTAAATTTATGGTGGGAATTACTCATGGCAGCTGCATTCTTTCCATTGGGTTTAAACCATCATTGGATCTAATAACTCCTAATTGTGTGTCTATTCTAGTCTAAGCTTCTTCAGAAGAAAAAGGGTGGGAAGACTTTAGAAACTCCCCTACAGCAATACCTGGGGATTCCTGTCAATGGTAAACACTATTTTGAAACTTCAGAAGGTCCACTGATGAACAAAATCCGCATTTTAATGAACGTGGATTTCTTCAGAGAATTTTCATTGCTGCCGTTAATGCCAGTCCAATTTCGTAAAAATGAAAAATGACTTAGTTTCATCGTGTTCCCAGGGTATTTTTAGCATAACAGGCAAAATTCCTGTCAGCATTCACAGTCATGGTATTTTCTTGAAAGAAATACCTCTCAAAGTGATTTTTCTCCAAACACCACCGAAGTACAACATGGGTACCTTGAAGACATTGCACATTTAAAAATCATAAGAGGTCTAATTATATTTCCAAAATAAGTAGTTTCCAATCCAACGAAGATAATGCGGTCATGAGAAGGATGTCCAAATCCACCCATTTACATTGGTTTGGTTTGGCATAACTTTTAAAGTTCTTGGAGCAAAAAGAGGATGGCACGTGAATCATTGTAATTTGGGTAATATTCCCAAACCTTGGGGTTTGCCATTCTGTGAATAATTCAGGGGAAAGCTAATCAACTTCCAGACTGTCCCTATATAATTTATAACTGCTAAAATCCACTGATATGTTCCAGATTATTTTGCAAAATGTAATACACTCCCTTTTAATACGCACTTTGTCATTTTCACTCTATTTATGTAATTTTAAAAGTATGATAGCAGGGAAGCATGAGCCATTGAAAGCGGGAGCCACTAATGTCAGAGATCGTTATCCTTCACAAGATAAATAGTATTGATATCTCTGCGTCTGAAAGGCTTGGAAGTTGGGTCAAGTCAGATTCAAACTGCATTCAATATGTTTTGCTTTACTTCCTTTTACTTTCTGGAGTTTATGTTTAGCCACAAAGCAGCTTCTCTGCTGTGACTTAGTTCTACAACCACAGTGGTGGCACTGGGCTGAGTTAGCCTCCCTGCCCTCATTCCCAGCCCTCCATCTTTGCATCCCAAAAGAAAATTAGGTTATTAATTTAGGATGAGGCAGCTTTGTTTTAATAGTGTAGTGCTTTTTCAATTGCTCATACATAATATATCTAACCCATACTGCTCTTTCAAATGTTTTTGATTACTGAACTTGAAAGAAAAAAAAAACTTCTACCAAAATTTATTAAAGACCAATGGGGCACTTCTTATGGTGTAACTATAAATTCATACAAGAGAAAAAGAAAGGTTTTTGCTACTGAAGAATGTTAGTAATTGAAATTCAGTTTATAACTCTAGACGACATGTGCATTTCAATAACATATAAAATAGTATTAGAAAAAAAAGAGTCCTAGTTTCAAAATAGAAATATACTTGGTTTTATACCTCATATAAAGAGACATGCATATTAAAGTAAGGTTTAAGAAGAATCTTATTTACAATAAAAAATATGTTGAAATTAAAGTAGTTTCATTTACTAATAACCTCTGATAAGGCTCCAACTAATTAGGAAAACAAAAATTAATTTTAAAAATACATATAGTAAATTTTCTCATTTTTATTGCAATAAATGTTGACCTCTCATGTATAATCATTATTTTAAGTAGGGCAAATTTGACTGGTTCTTTTTTAAAAGCACTAAGATTTCTCATTTGGAGAATGTAGACCTACATATCTCATTGATATGTTTTTATTTTCTAAAATATTCTGTTTCTCAAATTCCTTCAGAGCAACTGGTAATTCATGGAAAATATCAGGATCACATTCATTTAGCCAAACTTTGTTTGTATTGGCAAGCAAGATAGCATTATTCACCACTTGTGGTTCTAAATGGCCTTTGACTACTTCCAAATCCAAAACTATTACAAAAGGCCCCGAACTTGCTGTTTTGAACATATTTCTATAGATGATATGGAGCCTCTAAAGGTGATTTTAGAGGATTCCAAAAGATTTTCCTTAACGGCCCATGTTTCAAAAAATTAAGCATAATCTCAACAAGGAGAACTTTGAAAGGGATACACTTTATTTCAATGCATAAGTTTTAATATTTTTAAAATCTATCACAATATTTAAAATTGATATTTAAAACTAAATACCTGATACCATCTAATGACAAAGCAAGAAAAAATGGTTAATGAATTATAAAGTTCTGGATATATGTTCACGAATTAATGAACAACATGGTTCTATACCAAAACTAGAAATCAAATATTAGAAAAATGTTAATTAAGATGACTGTCACATTTAAGTTGTTAAATGTATAGTGTACTTAAAGCGAACAAACTGGAGTATCTTTTAATTAGTGGAGCTATATTGTGCATCAGGAAAAAGAATGTATTTGATTTTTATCAATGTGTATGTTTTACACTTTGACTACACACTAAGTGTCCAATCTTAGTTCAATTCCTCACAAATGCATAGTTTTCATAAAAGGACACAGACTTGATAATTTATTATTAAATTATTCTAGAAATACAAAACTCACACTAATTAGTACATTTGCTAATAGCTATTCTAAGTTACTCTGCAGTTTATTACATGGAAGAGCAACAACCATTGTGAAGATCACTCTGTGGGGAACAACTTTTAAGGCAGTGAAAATACTTTGTATGGCACTACAATGATGGATACATGTCATTATGCATTTGTTCAGAACCATAGAATGTGCCCTGAGATTGAATCAGGATGTAAACAATATATTCTGAATGATTATGATGTATCAATGCAGGTTCACCAGTTGTAATAAACGTGCTCCTCTGGTGGGGAATGTTGATAATGCTATACTCATGTGATAGAAATATTTGTACCTCCCTATCTATTTTGCTATAAACCAAAAATTGTCCTAAGAAGATAGAGTCTTGTAAAAATAATGAATGGTTAAAAAGAAATAATAACAAATAAAATAAAAGCAATAAATGATTGTTTTTGAATTATGCCATTAATACCAATGTTATATGTTTTGTTATTCTATCCTGATTCACTGATGAAATATTTTGCACAATGACAGAAATTTCCTAAAATAAAGTATGTAAAAACAGGGATGATAAACAATGAAAAAAAAGCTCATTTCTTCTCAGTAAAGAGCTTTACAAAGACTTTATGCTATTGCACTATAACAATAATTTCTACCAATTTATTTCATACTTACGATTGTAAATTACAACATTCAACCATGGCATTGTACCACCTTAGAGACTCTGCTGAGATGGTGCCCTTTGTATTGGCCAGCCATCTCACCCCGGTTCCCTAAGGGCATGGACACATCAAGGAATATACACTCCTGACATTAAAATTATATTATCAATATATTTTTTAAATATTTTATTTATTTATCTTTAGAGGGAAAGGGAAGGAGAGAGGCAGAGAAATATCAATGTATGGTTGCCTCTTGTGTGTCCCCTGCTGGGAACTGGTCTGCAACCCAGGCATGTGCCCTGACTGGGAATCGAAAATCAAGCCTCTGGTTCACAAGCCCATGCTCAATCCACTGAGCTACACCAGCCAGGGCTGTATTATCAATATTTTAGGGACAGTGATAATGTTTGAATGTGTTTCTCTTTTCATTTTGCTGTTTCTTTATCTTCTTGATACCTTGGTATTAGACATAACTATATGCTGTAACAGATGTGTGGAAAACAAGTGGTTGATTGTCCAAAGTCATTGCCAGCGTAAGTTATTTTGAATTATACATGACCAGTTTTAAAATAACCTGAAACTAATTTCACCATTTTGTCAAGGGTTCCTTTTTATTTCTCTCCACCTATAACAGGGCACCCCATTAACTGTAATACACTACAGACTACCGCACTGATTGTATATCTGGAATAGAAACTTCATGCTATAGTTTGAAATCATCAAGCCAATACATGTTACTGAAAACACCTTGGGTTATTCTATCTTCCCAAGAAAGTGCAATAATACATGAAGTGTCCTCTTCCCTGCAACACCCCACTCCCAATTTAATTCCCGTATTTTCCTTGGGAAAGAATCTTAACCATACCGTGAAATCCCATGCTGCCTACTGCTCCTTCACGTTTCAACTAGACTCAGACGTGTTGATCATTAACTGTCACTGAACTTCATGAGTAGTCTTTTGGGATCAAAATATTGAAGTTTGCTTGGTTTAGGACACAGGAATGTTTTCTCTGTGACAGAGAGATATTTGGTGGTGATTTACTACTGTCTTTCTTCCCATAGTTATTATTATTTTTTCTTTTGACCATCTCAGTTTTCATATCAGCAAATATAACACATGCCCTTTTACTTTCAGGTCTAGATGTGGATGGAATATATCGAGTTAGTGGCAATCTGGCAACAATACAGAAACTAAGATTTATCGTCAACCAAGGTAAGTGATTTATTTAACTCAGACATTTTTAGTAGTCTCGTATGTACCAATATTTCATATTCTGTGCTATAGGCATTGTGAACATATAATAATAAAAGTTTTAAAGGGAGAAGGAGAAAGTTAATGAAATTATCAGTTATCACCAGAGAGGTAAAAGATAGTTTACCAGAAGATAAATAGAGTAGAGATAGGGACCAGTTAGCAGTTTATGTGAAATAAATAATGAGAGGAATATGACAAACTAAAAATGAAGAAAAGAATAATAAAAGGGTAACAAAAAGAAAAATAACCTAATTTCTAAAAGTGTTACTGGCACATTATATACATTTAATATATGTTGATTAGTAAATGCATAAATGAGTGATAGAAAATTTGAAAATCATTTACACAATGGAATACTATGCAGCAGAGAGAAAGAAGGAGCTCCTACCCTTTGTGACAGCATGAGTGGAACTGGAAAGCATTATGCTAAGTGAAATAAGCCAGGCGGTGAGGGACAAATACCATATGATCTCACCTTTAACAGGAACTTAATCAACAAAAGCAAAAAGGAAGCAAAATATAGCCAGAGAGACATTGAAAGTAAGAGCAATCTGACAGTAACCAGAGGGGAGATGGGAAGAAATAATGGTAGGAAGGGTTATCAGGAACAACTGTAAAGGACACATGGACAAAACCAAGGGGGAAGGTGGAAGCAAGGGAGGGAGGGGGATTTGGCTGGGGTAGGGAGGAGCAGCAAAGGGAAAATACAGACAATGATATTTGAAAAACAGTAAAAATTTTAAAAAATTTAAAGTCCAAATTTCAGATGTTAGAAAAATAGCATAATTGATAAGTCAAAGAACTAAAAATTAGGAAATGCATATATCATTAAAGGGTTGCAATCAAAAACAATGTGAAATCCCTACCCAGTTATTAGTTATATCTGAAATCTGAAATACTGACAACTCCCAATGCTGGCAAGTATGTGGAGCAACAGGAACTCACATTCACTGTTGGGAAAATGCAAAATGGTACAGCCACTTTGGAAGATAGTTTGGCAGTTTCTTATGAAAATAAACATATTTTATTATGTTTCTATGTAGTATGGGAATTTTTACCATAATACACAGCAATTGCACTCCTTGGTATTCATCCAAATGAGTTCAAAACTTCTGTCCCCACAAAAACCGGCACACAAATTTTTCAGCACCTTTATTTATAATTAGTAAAACTTGAAAGCAACCAAGAAGACCTTCAATACATGAATAGATAAACAAACCATGACACATCCATATAATGAAATATTATTCAATGATAAAAATAAATGAGCTATCGAGCCACAAAAAGACTTGGAAGAACCTTAAGTACATATTGCTAAGTGAAAGAAACCAGTCTGAAAAGGCTTCATGCAAAGTTATCCCAACTGTATGACAATATGGCAAAGGCAAAATTATGCACAGTAAAAGTTCAGTGGCAGCAGAGGATTTGAGGGGAGGAGGGATGATACATGAGCGCAAGGGATGTATATGGCCATTGAACTGTTCTGTTTTGATATTGTGATAGTGGATGCATAACATTATGCTTATCAAAATCTGTATAATGCACAAAACACAGAGTGAAACTTAATTTAAACTGTGCGCCTTGGTTAATAATGAAGTATCAGTATTTGCTAGTTGGTTGTAACAAATGCACCACACTAATGCAAGATGTTAATAAGGGGAACAGGAAGAGGGGTTGGGGGAAGTACAGGGAGAGTACAAAGGATATATGGGAACTCTGTGTTTCCCATTCAGCTTTTCTGTCAATCTAAAATTTCTCTTAAAAAGACTGAATTGGAAAAGCAGATTCCAAGAGTATTACTGTAGAACAAATACATAGAGGTATACATAGAATTTGCAACACTTTTTTTATGTACAAGAAAATTTCAACAAATATTGAGACATTTATTTCATTATTTTGTGTAGGAGTGCAGTAAAATATTTCTAAGGTTGTTTTAAAAAATTATGAATTAAAATAAAAAATGAAAGATTAGAAAATGTTACAGACAAACAAGGAGACTAAAACATCATAATATGGTGTTACAGACCGTTTATAGGTTTAAAATCAGACATATGTCCTTGGCATTTTGTTTAACTCTCTGTGCTGTTTCTTATCCGTAAAGATGGGGGCAGGGCATGGGGGTGGGAAATGCCTTGGAAACATTTGAGAAACTTAAATGAAATAACACGTAGCATTCCTTAGTAACACAACAGACTCACCTGTGGTCGTTGATTAAAACATGTGAGTTTTCCTTTCACTTACAAACGATCAATGGTGTCTGCCTTCAGGAGAATTTACACGAAGTCTACACAGAGTCCTACTCTGGCTTTACATCGAACTTCTAGCTAGCTTCAGATCCTCTGAATTTCCTTCACAATTGATTTCCAACTATACTCCCATATTTACATGCTGTTGCATTACTTAGCGATTTCACATACTCTCATCCCCCTACTTTCAATATCCTCTCATGTTTTCTTTCCTACCCCACACACAAGCTTCCTGCCTGATAGATGTCTCCTTATTCTTCAAGGCCCAGATTATAAATAAATCCCTCCTGTGGTCATTTCACTGGGTGGTTGAATTTCCTATATACTACATGCACATATAACTTCCAAAATTCTATTTATTACAAGATCCAGAAATATGATGCCATCTTTTGGAAGGAATAGTATGAAATGTACTCAGTGATTATATTTTACAAACAAAATCTCAAAGTCTTGGAATGAAAAGAATAAGATACCAGTTGAAATATCTGCCACTTATATAATCTCTACACTCCTAATAAGGTTAGACCTGAATTATCCTTGAATCTTCCTCTATTAACCAGTAGTAGCCCTGGGTCTCCACAGAGGGAATTCTTAATTAATAGTTGCTGAATAATGTGTGTGTTTGGTGGGGGCGCAGGTTGCACATAGAAAGAGTATAACTGAGAATCATTAAACTCAGGTTGAACCACCCTTTTAAGTGTTGACTGCAGTACTTCTGACTGGCAGCCATGTGACTCATTTCTGAGAATCTCGGTAACTGAGAATCTCCACAGCTCTGCTTGCTCACTAATGTGAACCTTTGCATTTCACAATTACTCTCCTTCCTGGAGGATGGGAGGGGGGAAACAAAACTAAACTGTACCTCAATTACTCATACTGGCCCCATTAGACTGACCCAGAGCGCCCTCTCTGTGGATAAAAGTTGGATAAAATAGCCCGGCCTTATTTGTATTCCTGCTTATAACCAGTTAAAATTACTCTTGCAATATATTTCATACTGAAACCATATCCTGATTGGAATTCTAGACAGCTGGGCAACACATTTCTTCTACAAAGAAGAAATCTCAAAACATAAGCCATGGTAGAAACAAACACTAGTTGTATTTCCTGCTTTAAAAAAATTATGCTCAGCAGTTTGAAAAGGCAAAAGAAAATCTGCAATGAAAACATGAAATCTGTCCATCTCGTCTTTTGCAATCCAAACTTCGGCGTCCTCTGAGGCTGTGTGACTGCTCGTGTTTCCATGAGTTGACAACGTAAAGCTGGACAGAGGCCTGGGTTGGTATCTGGTAGCACAGAATTGTCAGTAAACTGTCTTCCTGGTTTATAGTATTGTCAGAATGCAACACACTCAACACAAATTATGCTACCTTAGGACCTTTGATACTGGTGGTTTTGTCCAAGCTGTGTTGTGGATTTTTTTTTAATAGATGGTAAAAGAAATGCATATACCAGCTTCTCTCAAATTTTGCTAATCAGATTTTCTTTCAACAAAATGTTTGTGTGGACCCATAACCCTGATACAAACAAAACACCATACCTTCCCTTCCATTTGCACGCCGGTCTCTGATAGCAGAGCTGACTTAAAAGAGAATCAGTGCTGGGGTCAAAGGGGGCTGAATGTGTGCATCGTAGCCTCTCCTCGTGTGTGTGCAATGAAATAAAGTGGCAAAGTGATGATAATTCGATGAAAGGCACAAATCATATATGAATGCAATGCACTGTTTTTTGTGTTCAAAGATAGAATACGAATGATTTTAGTATACCTTCTTTGTTTTAACACCTTTTATCTGTTCCATGTTCATATTCCACAATGTTCCCTTTTTTAGAAGGCTCTAAATATACATGTTTAAAATGAACAAGCCCTACCCACCATTAGGCTAGACAAATAAAACTGATTTGGGGGATTTTCAAGAACAGTTCAGTTGCAGTTTATGTATTTCACTAACTTTCTTGAATGCTTTAATTATCAGCAATTCTAAATACACTAGTTGAATGATTTAATTTGTTTTGATTTTTCGTTTGACTCACTAACTTGGTAGGAATTGTATATATCCTTATTATACTTCCAGATCTGATGCCATACAAATTAAATTCAAAGACCACTTTTGAAAAGAATGTCCTAATTATAACTACTAATGGTGGTAATAATAATTATTATTATAAAAGTAGCTAACATTTTCATAATTGTGTGGCAGGTACTTTACTGCTTTTCTTAAATAATTTAATTTAATCCTTTCTACCATTTCATAAAACAGGTACTATTATTGTTCCCATTTTAAAGATGAGGAAACTGAGGTTCAGAGATGTTAAATAATACCCTAAGGTCATACAGCAGGTGAGGGAGCTAGATCCCAGTTCTCTCTGGCTCAGAACCTATGCTGAAAACCACTGCCATGATTTGGCATTTTTCATTCCTTAATTGTTGATTCCTTCCTTATAGAAGTACATTTCAGTCTTTTAGTGCTACACACACTTGCTAACAACTTTCTGTTTATACCTGCTTTCTAGTACCGGTAACTGACAAAGCACTGTAATAGGAGTTTGGCTAAAACTGTTCAAAAAAGAGAGAGACCTGGGAATATACGAAGTATTGAGGTTAGGAATAGGCTTGGTGTGCTGTTCTCTGTAAGGCTTTATGTATCTGTGTTTGGACCAAGAAACTGCTTTAACACAATACTCCCTTGTAGCCTTCAGGAAAAACATCAGGACTCATAATCTCCTGGGCTATTGGTATATTAGTGAGCAGTGCTCTGCCCTGTTTGGTGTATTCGATGACATCTGTCAGGGACATTCTGCTGATGCAACTCTTCACTCTCTGAGGGCATCCCCCAAAGAAAGCTGTTCCACGACCTTAGATGTCAACCTGTCATCAGCCTGTGACACTGAGTTGATTCTTCAGAATGATCTGTGACCCTCTGATTTTCTTGTGTGAGGGTACTTCTGCAAAGAACAGACTTCAGCATGAAGAATGTTGCACAACTGTCCTAAGAACTTTTGTCAACGGGTCTTAGAAATCCCACCAAGCCGAATTCCCTATATTTAAACACTCTGGTTTAAGCTGCACATCTAGTCTTATTGCCCCACTCTAAAAATTCAGTTCAGACTTTCTATGGTATTACTTAGACCTTCTCTTTCACTGTGTAAAAAGGGAACAAGAAAGACTGGCATCCTTTTCAGGAAATATCAACTATGAATCTTCTCAAGCCCATGAGTCAATGGGAGAACATGAAGCAATGCAGGAAGAACTGACTGGGAATTTTCTGGACTGGTGGTTCTTAGTAAACTAACAAGCATTCCCTCTAATCATTTCTCAGAATTGGAGGAAATTGCTTCTTATCAGGATTTTAGACATGTTCTTCACATATAGAAAAAAATTACAGGAAGATTCTAGGAACACCCTCTTTTATTTTTCACACCAGGGGGAACAAAGTATCTAAATGTCATAAATCTGCATGGCCAACAATTGTAATTGTGTGTGTGTGTGTGTGTGTGTGTGTGTGTGTGTGTGTTGTTTTATATGAAAGAGGTTCTTTTTTCCCTGTTAATTTGCGATTGCACTTTGCATATTTTTATTTACCCAGATCTTACCAGCATAATAATCCACTTTAAATATTGGCTAAAAGAGATGAATTTGCTTTTTTTGAACATGCTAAGAATAAGATACACTGAAATAAACTATTATAGAAGTAATTTTGCACTATAAACTATATCTAAAAACTTTTACATAGATTCATGCTGCAAAGCAAAGCATTAACTTTAGTATCTCTCCCTGTGCTTTTAATATTATCAGAAATTGAATAAAAAGGGGGGAAAGAGTGAATATGAACAACTGGCCATTTTATCATGAAATAAGCAGTTAGATAAAAGAGAAAAAAATATCTGAAAAAGGATTTCAAAACTTCTGGTTGTGGTCTAATAAAATAATCTTTGTATCAAGTCCAGTCATTTTTCTATTAAGTGTGCTTGCTTATATTGCCCTCTTATTGTATTTAAAATGATGTGTTTCCTTAAGCCTACTCACTCTCACCATAAACCACAGCAGCAACAAAACAAACGGTGTTATTTGCTCTTCATCCCATTCCGCAGGGTGGTTTCTTGGTAAGTCTGGTAAGTCAAATCATGGATATTGCACCTTTCTGGCTTCCATGTGACAAGTGAAAAGATTATCTTTCAACAATGATTTATTTTTCCCATTCTGGCTGAAAGATCACTTGATCATAAAAGAGCCAGACTCTAAGATCGTTCGGGGCTTTGGAAACTTTCTTAGACCTCATTTTTCAGCTACACTGAGTCAGGGAGCTCCAAGACCACTGATGGCAAAATTTGTATTGCTTTCTAGCTGTTTAAGGAAATGTATTGTCATTAGTAGATAATGCTGAACACAGAGATCGGAACAAATGAGCTCTTCACATTCATACACATTAATACAGTCTTTGGTTTCTACATAACAGTCTAATAACAACTTCATGAATATTTCTAGTCTCCGGACTACATGAATTCTAACTACCTATTTAAAGCAAAATTATACCATGCATTTGTTATAAATTATATTTTATAATTTATTACATACTAAGCCAAAAGTCCTGACCTAATGTGTGGTAAACAATTAAAGGCAGAGACCCTCCAGTTGGAGAAAGTACAGGATAAGAATCAATGGAACAGCT
>PVKM010016690.1:0-26574 GCA_004027735.1 Carollia perspicillata
ACACACCAAGGCACATCATCATTACATTAGCCAAGATTGAAATGAAGGAGAGAATTCTAGAAGCAGCAAGAGATAAGGGGACAGTTACCTACAAAGGAGTTCCCATCAGACTGTCAGCTGATTTCTCAAAAGAGACCTTACCGGCAAAAAGGGGCTGGAAAGAAGTATTCCAAGTCATGAAAGGCAAGAACCTACATCCAAGATTGCTCTGTCCAGCAAAGCTTTCATTTAGAATGGAAGGGCAGGTAAAGTGCTTCTCAGATAAGGTCAAGTTAAAGGAGTTCATCATTACCAAGTCCTTATTTTATTAAATGTTATAGGGACTTATCTAAGAAAAAGAAGATAAGAACATGTGTAGTAAAATGCAAGTGAACTCACAATTATTAACAACCACACCTAAAACAAAAGCAAACTAAGGTCACATGGAGGTTTAGCAACAGGGGAGTGAGAGGAGGAGAGAGGGTAAAAAGATACAGAGGATAAGTAGTATAGATGGTAGGTAGAAAGTAGACAGGGGAGAGCAAGAGTAGTGTGGGAAATGTAGAAGCTAAAGAACTTAAGACACATAGACATGAATCAAAGGGGGGGAATGTGGGTGGGAGAGGGTATTCAGGGTGGAGGGGAATGAAAGGAGGGAAATGGGACAAGTGTAATGGCATAATCAATAAAATATGTATAAAAAAAGAAATTGGAAATCTATTTGAAAAAAATGAAAAAAAAAAACTTCCCTAATTTGGTGAAAGAAATAGACAGACAAGTCCAGGAAGTACAGAGAGTTCCATACAAGATAGATGCAAAGAGATCCATTCCAAGACACATCATAATTAAAATGCCAAAGGTTAAAGATAAAGAGAGATTCTTGAAAGCAGAAAGAGATGAAGCAGTTAGTTACCTACAGGGGAGTTCCCATAAGATTGTCAGCTGATTTCCCAAGAGAAACTTTGCAGGCTAGAAGGGATTGACAAGAAATATTCGAAGTCATGAAAAGCAGGGACCTAGAGCCAAGATTGCTCTGTTCAGCAGAGCTATCATTTAGAATCAAAGGGCAGATAAAGAACTTCCCAGACAAGGTAAAGCTAAAGGAATTCATCATCACCAAGCCATAATTATAAGAAATGTTAAAGAGACTTGCAAATATAAAGCCATAAATATAAGAAATGTTAAAGAGACTTGCAAAGATCAAAACTGTGAACAATAAGATGGAAAAAATACAAATCTATCAACAATTAAATCTAAAAAAACAAACTAAGCGAAGAAGAGCAGAGGCAGAATCATGGATATGGACAGCATTTTGATGGTTGCTAGATGGGATGGTGGTGTTGGGGAATGGATGAAGAGATGAGGGGATTAAAGGGTACAAATAGGTAGTCACAGAATAGCCATTGGGATGTAAGGTACAGTATAGAAAATGGAGTGGCCAGAGAACTTACATGCATGACCCATGGACATGAAGAATGGTGTAGGGATTGCCTGAGGGAGGGGGGTGTGCTGGGTGGAGGAGGGTAAAGGGGGAAAAATTTGGACAACTGCAACAGCATAATCAATAAAATATAATTTGAAAAAGACAATTAAATCCAGTTCTCAACTTGCCTACCTCATTCAAGACTGAACATACAAGAAGGGAAGCCGGAAAATGTTTTTTAATGAGGTTCCCTGACCTTTGAGGCAAGCATGAGAGTCACCTCATCATTGCTTCTGATCCTGGGAGGGAAGAATGACCAGACCTCCTGAAGGCCTTTCCTGCTGTGAGATCCTACTTTGATCCTGGAGTTCCTCCTCTGATCTGACCAGCACATTTGCTCGCAACCTCTCAGTTTCAGATCCTCTAATAGAAAATTAATTTATGCTAATGTGAGAGATACTTCCCAGAACAAAGGCAGTATCGGGAAGGAGGGTCTTAAATGCTGTTAGTCAATGTGGTACATGTAGCACAACCTCTGTGGACTAAGGATATATTGAAGGACAAGCTCACCACTACCATCTTCTTTCAGGAAGGCTAGGAGTGGGTTCTATCTATAAGCTCTTATACAAGTACATGGCTCCCCTATATTGCATCTTTAAATAATTAATAAATATTAACACAAAGCAATGCACTGCCAGACAGATATTACTAAAAACATTTTTATTTAAAGTCAGACAATAGAAAGGTGTCACAGAAAAAAACTTATAAAAACTTGCAACAACAGAATGTAACCTTGGAAAAGTTATTTGTACATGAGAATAAATAATAGATATTCCTGATTTTACCAAGTGATTTGTTCATCCTTAAGCAGAATGATTTATTTTTTGAACAGAAGATTTAAAATTTAGTTAATCTATAACTGGTACTCACTAAAGCCTTCCAGAGTGAAACCATCGGGGCGGCATTTTCCCAACATCTGATATACAACTTTGGGAATTGAAATAATAATCCCAGGAAATTTCTTTAAAAATCCCACTTCATACTAAATAGGTTTAACTTGGACTTCAGCCCATTGATGGTGATTGTGGATCTGACAGAAAATAGGTCATAATAGTCCGGACACAGCGTCCCCTCCACACACAGGCACACTGCATCTTAGGACAAAAGTGCCACCAGCCTTGTCATGTGCCTCGCCACATGCAGGCACAGAAGCCGTAGACTAAAAACAAGGTGACCTGGGCCCTGGCACCCTGGATCTATGCCGAGCCCTTTCTAATCACGGGTGGGAGAACAGTGGGTTTAGGGTGAGGAATGGAGGCTTTTTAAAACTTTGGCAAGTTAAGTATACAAACAACTATTTCTTGATTGTCATTTTTATAAGGAAATATAATTCTACCCTTGGAAAGATATTCTCTTATCTTATTTGACTTCCCTGTCAAACATTTGGAGGGAAAATTCCTGTAACACACAGGTAGACTAAAACCTCTTAACTGTAATAATGGTTAGGTTATTATTTATCACCTTCTCTACTTAAAAAGTATATAAATTCTATAGTCTATCACTGACAACTAACCCCAAGCTGTTGCTTGTAATAGCGGTTTGAGAATAACACAATGGATGAGAGTGACAGATCTCAGAGGGCGGGGAGTGGGAATTGGAAGAGATTAGCCAAAGAATATTCAGGGTCTGTCCTGACGGTATCCAGTCATATAATATGAAAAATAGAGACATTTATTGAAAAAGATATAAGAAACATTGTACTTTGGACAATGACGCCTCTGTCCCCTTCAAAGTAGGCACTTTGGGACTTCACCCAGTTCTCCTCATCACCATCAGCTACCTTGTCGTATTTTTCTGAATCTCATCAATGGTCTGAGATTCACCTTTTCCTTTCAAAGGTGATTTTAGTTTTGGGAAAAGTCAGAAGTCAAAAGGGTGCCAAATTTGAGCTGTGAGTGGGTGGGTGAGGAGGACTGAGTCACTTGGGTGACTTGATGTTTCACCAAAAAACTGCACAGGATGTGATGCATGAGTGGGCAAGTTGTGACGAAGCTGCCAATCACCAGTTGCCCATAGCTGCGGCCTTCCTAATCATCTGAACAGTTTCCCCAGAGGAGTGTTCAAGCTTAACAAAAAATTTGATGCAGATTCCTTGCTCTACTCACTCAGTTGTTTCGAATGTGCTGGCCACACAGTACACACGCTCGCTCAGCTGTGTCTACTGCCCCAACTGACTATTAAGTGGAGTCTTCATTGTTCACATATGCTCATTCCAGTCCACTCTCCTTGTCTGCTAGGTTACACTGATGTCACACAAACTGTTCTCATTATATGAACAATGCCTGGACTTATTCTGGACAGACTTCATATGCATAGCCCATTGACACAGACGACGAAGTGGTGAAAGCTGGGGGTAGGGGCTTGGTAGAGGGGGGCCAAGGGGGAGAATGGGGAACATCTGTAATAGTGTCAACAATTAAAAGAAGTTAGGCTTCTATATATTTAATTTCTTTATAATAAACTATATATTAGACCCCTGACAAAGTATTAGCTGATGCAATCAATCATCAATTCAAATGAAGATTACAGCCAACAAATCAACAGAAGGCTGAGACTACAAAGGGCAGCAATGGAGAATTAGGAAAAATTACCAAGAGCAAAGATGTGTCATTAGAGACCAAGGCTAAGATCGTCCTCGCTCTTGTATTCCCGATTACTACGGATGGATGTGAGAGCTGGACAGGGAAGGCGGCTGACAGGAAAACAGTGGATTCATCTGAAACATGGTGCTGGTGGATTGCTTTACAGATACTCCAGACCACCAGACAGATGAACAAGTGGGTCCTAGAACAAATGAAGCCTGAAACATTGCTTGAGGCAAGAATGACAAAACTGAAACTGTCCTACTTCAGGCACACTGTGAGAAGGGAGGGCTCTTGGGGAAAGACAGTAATGCTGGGAAAAACAGAAGACAGCAAGAGAGGAACACCAACGCGAGATGGGCTGGCTCCATAAGGAAGCAACAGGTCTGTCTATAGGAGCTGAGTGGGGTACTAAGCACAGGACACTGGGGACATCAGTCATTTATGAGGTTGCCAGGAGTCTGGGACACTCAATGGTATGTAGAGTAGTGAGCCAAGAAGTATGGGGCCTAGGAATTCACAGAGCTGATATTTTTCTAAAGTGCTATAGTTAGCTATGTATCAACTTTTCAAAAAACAAATTCTAAGTTTAAAAAAACAAGAGATTCAAGGATGAACAAAACCATAAAATATTATTCCAAGAACTCACAATCTCATTTAAAGAAGACAGAATTCCATTGTGCCCACAACGATTTTGCAAACTGTAGCACATGGTCATTCTGTTCCAAAGTGTAACGTGGATGTTTAAGGACCAGACACGAGACTCATGTTAGAATGCAATTCATGTCTTGAAAAGGTAAATTACTGTCCATGGTGTTAGGAGAAAGAAGTGTTTAATGCTACTGGAAATTCACTACATATCTTCATAATTTTGGTTGATACTGTGAGGACTGAATGGGGGAAATTAGAGAAAGATATTTAAAATAAAAACATAAAACTCTGGTTATACAATTTCTTCTGGTTACAGAAAGAATCCTTCATAAACCTACAGGAATAAAGTATTGATCTATTCAAATGTCTGTCATTAAGCAGTCAAGTTACCTTGTAAGTCTGAAAGACTTTTAACGAGTTATGAACTATTGTAGAAACATTTAACCCCTCGGTAAAGCTGCCACAGCCCTACCTTTACATTGTTCAGTTGACCGGGTGAGGGGTGAGGGTAGAAGGGAGAAGGTGTGTGCTCTCTGTGTACTGGAAGAGGTACAAGTTATGAACTGTATTCCTTCTGATGCAATCATGGAATGGCTTTGCCACATCTGCTCTAATAATCGACAGCATCTGTGAAGTTTAAACCTAGATGTATATTGGGAAGCGATCAAGAAGCAGTTAATGAAGCACTCACTGTGTGCCTAGAACTAGGCTTGTTGCATTGGGGAGACAGAAAAGTAAGGAGACACATACAGGTCCTGCCTTCAAAAGCGTAAGATCCAATTTAAAATGTGCTTTAGAGATTCTAAATATTATGTTGATGTTAACCTGATGTCCTTTCTTAGGCCCATATCCTTTCCAAAAAAGGGAGGTTAATTTGAGCTTTGTTACTTTAATGAGTGTAATGATAATGTTTGTGGAAGTTATAAAGCAATTTTATATTTATACTTTCAAATAGTAATTCATTTACTCCTTAAATCTGTGCACAGTCAAAATTATCCCCATTTCACAGAGAAGGAACTAGACATGAGAGAAAACACATGGAAGTCCTATCAGGACAATATGAATTCGTGGGCTTTAAACCTCCAGCCTTCAGTAAGTTCTCCTTTCCTCCCTACCTTCTAATGCAGGGGTGTCAAACTCATTGTCACCAGGGGCCACATCAGCCTCACTGTTGCCTTCAAAGGGCCGAATGTAATTTTAGGACTGTATAAATGTAATTACTCCTTAACCAGGGGCAAGGAGCATGGCACTGTCACCAGGTAGAAACAAGGTGCCAGGCCAGAGAGAACAAGGCGGAGGGTCGGATTTGGCCCACAGGCCTTGGGTTTGACACCTGTGTTCTAATTAATTTTAAAATGTGGCTTACCTAAATGCATATACAGAACTTATTTACTAATCAACTATTCTTCTGGTGTTAAAATAATTAGGACTAAAAAGAAAAACTACCATTTGAAGTCCTATACAAGTCAATAGACACAGAAACCTAACCCAACATATTTCAAATTTAGGCTGCTTTGGTTGCAGCCGAACTGGGGTTTGGCGCATACTGCTGGGTCACACCGCTGGGTCACAGGGTGGTCGTCAGGAAACAGACCAAACTGCTGAGTCAGAGTTTGAAATCACTCTAACATACGGTTCATTTTCAAGGTTCAAAATGAGGTCCTAACTGGGAAAGCTCTAGAGACATGAGTTTGGAACAAAAACTAAGTAAGATAGAGGAAAACACTTGCTTGATCTAAATAATGATTACCTGAGTATTGGAAATCAACTGATGTATCCTATTCTGTTCATCATCAGTGAACAAGCATAAAATTTCTGTTACAAACCAGTATGAATGGTTAAGTCACATCTCAATCAGTGAATCAAATCCATCTTTTAAGACACAAGTTACTTCTACTATCTGTAAATGTTTGGGGCATAACACACTTGTCAGTGTACTACAGTGTAAATTCTAAAAACACCAATTCACCTTGATGAGGAGCTTATTCATTGTAGAAAATGGCCACTTACTAAATTTTGGTGAGAAAACAGGAAAAAAAAGGATTATAAAATAATCCAGGTTGACAGAATATCCCCTAAACTAATGTTATCACAATAAAAAAGCATCACAAATAGAAATTATTTAAAATATAAATAAAACATTTTCATATAAAATGTATTGTTGAATTTAAAAGCATGTCCGATCTTTCTTATAATATAGCCTCTAGGACATCAGCTGTTGTAACAGGGACTCAAGGACACCAAGTAAATGAACATTATAATTTGCACTAACAGTTTGTTTTAAACCTTACTTTTTAATGAACCTTTTAACATCTGTCTTAGTAGTAAAAATATCTTCTGTTGCTCTGACTGGTGTCATTTGGTCGGGCATCATTCCGCGAGAGAAAGGTCGCTGGTTTGATTCCTGGCCAGGGCACATGCCTGGGTTGTGGGCCTGGGCTCTGGTCGGGGCATGTGCGAGAGGCAACTGATTGGTGTTTCTCCCTCCCCTCCTCTCGCTCCAAGAATAAATAAATTCTTTACAAAAAATCTTCTGTTAAGGATCTGGATTACATTTGGTCTTTAACAAAAATATACATATATAGTCTATATATAATAACAAAGATATATAGTTGTATATTATATATTAATCATATATGTATATGTAAGTATATATGATTATATATAGTCCTTTTCATCAGTTTTATCCATTTCAAGGATACTGAATAAATGAACATTATAATTCACATTAATGATTTTTAAACCTTCTTAATTAATCTTTTAATGTGTCTTGGTAGTAAAAATATCTTCTGTTAATAATTTGGATTGCA
This sequence comes from Carollia perspicillata, assembly GCA_004027735.1. Classification (NCBI taxonomy): domain Eukaryota; kingdom Metazoa; phylum Chordata; class Mammalia; order Chiroptera; family Phyllostomidae; genus Carollia; species Carollia perspicillata. The sequence continues at coordinate 7,506 of PVKM010016690.1, forward strand.
TTTGTTTTTTAGCAAAGATACATATATAATCTATATATAAAATAATGAAGATATATAACCATGTACCATTATAATTACATACAATACTTATAGATAAGTATATGTAAGTATACTTATAAATAACATACATATTATATATACAATTTTTGTCAGCTTTATCTATTGCAATGACTTTTCAATTAATAATACAGTTTATTTTGGACAATAATCAGAAAATACTTTCTATGGTGCCTTCAAACTGCATTTTTAACCCCAAAATGGTATCCAGAGCCATTTTAGGCAACATCATAACCAAAATATAAATAGCAGGAATTCACTTTCCTTTGAACACAGTGAACTCTTAGGTCGGCAGGGTCCTTTCTTTTCACTTACCCCCATGGAAGCACAGAATCAGAACAATAAAGGTCAAGGGTTAGGAAGTGAACATAAACGACAGGCATTAACATAAACCATATGCTCATCTGAATGTTTTGTTCCCACAGAAATAGTTTCCTGCATGTATTTTTTTAAGATTTTATTTATTTCTAGAGAGAGGGGAAGGGAAGGAGAAAGAATGGGAGAGAAACATCAGTGTGTGGTTGCCTCTCACATGCTCCCTTCTGGGGACCTGGCCTTACAGCCCAGGCCTGTGCCCTGACTGGGAATTGAACCAGCCATCTTTTGGTTCGCAGGCTGGCGCTCAATCCGCTGAGTTACGCTAGCCAGGGCTCCTGTGTATTTTTAATATCACTTCTCAGGAGTAGCTGTTGTCACCGAGGGACTGATTTCCTGCATTCTCATTATCTTTTACAATGAAATGCTCCTTTTCAAGTTCCTTACTGTAATTGTTACCAGCAAATACTATCATAATCCTCCAGTTCAATACATGAGTGTCAGCGTAGTACTTAGTGTCCATTATAAATAATAAAGGTAAAAAACAAATAAGGCTGCCATTCTTTTACACTGCAACAAATCACAGGAATGAGTAGAAATTATTTTTTATAAAAATGCAATTTCTAACCAGTTTAGGACACTTCTAAACTATCAGGACATGGAGTATTTATTTCCTCTGTTATAGAATGCCAGTCACATGAGATCTGAAAAATTCTTTATTGGTAGCCACATAGTTGACTATAACATCTCTGCATTTTTGCTATTCAAGAGAAAATATGCAATAACTACAGACTCTCACTGGGTCTTTTAAAATTTTATAAAAACTGCCAAAGTCATGATGAATACAATTATTGTGGATATATCATTTGAAAAAGTAATACAAATTATGCTGCTAAAGACAAAAAACATTAAAACACATAAACATCACGATGTGACAGCAGTAACTTATAACTATTTAATATGAAAATTAAATTTAAAAAGTTGTATCAGAGAACTTGGGAATTTTTCACTTTAGCAAAACAATCTATTTATATATATCTAACTTCTATGATACAATAAAAATACTTTTAAAAGATATGACATTCAAATGCTTCATTTACACAATATTGTCCACACTAATAAAAGTGATGCCCTAAAACATGAACTGCTTTGCTAATTGTAATTAAAAAATGTTTTCTTTACTTCATTTTACATTTTTGTTAGCAGTTAGCATTACATATTAATCTGTTATGTGTTGACAAACACAGAGGATTCTAGTCAAAATACTGTTTCCCAAAAGTAATGTACATCATATTGCTTGAAACAAACAAATCATATAAAAGTGGTAATCATTTATCCAAACATTGATTATGAAAGACAACTGGCATATATTCAGGCAGAGTGTTGAGTTCATAATGGTTTATTTACAATAAAAGTATTTTTACCGACACTAACATGATAAATAAGTTTCTATGTCAATTGCTACAGTCCCTTAAATTTATAAAAATATTATATAAAATACCACAGCCTTTAGAGGATATAAATTCATGTGGTTCTGATACTAGCAGCTGAAAAGTGTTTATAATTTAAAAATAAATAAACTATAGAGGTAAACCAGTTACAAAACAGCAGAAGACTGCAATGGTCACGACGGAAAAGAACTGCCTAATTATACAATAGCTAGCAAAATGGTGAAGCAGTTGGATCAAAAGTTTTAAAAACCTCTTTCAGGGATTTGTCATCTGTTTCTCCATTGGGGTCATCATCTGGCGTGGGGCTCAGCTGTCCCATCTGCCTTGACTGCCTTGGATCGCTGTACTGGGGTCTAATTAAGCCCGTTAATGCCTGAATGGGAAGACTGTGCACTGCGGGAACCTGAACTGCACAGGAGCTCCTGAGAACATTCGCCTGTGGGTCAGCTGGCTCGTCAACAGTGACTTCCACATCTGGGGTGGTTTTCTGTGGCAAAATTTCTTCTCCAGGAGAAGGCTCATTTTTGTCACTGCTTTTTAAACCACCACCTTTTTTCTGGTTCTCTGCATTTTCTGTTGCTCGCTCTGGTATGGATGAAGAACCATGTTCCCTAGGGTCATACAAACTAATACCACTGAGAACTGAACTTGGAGTTCCCAGTGGAACGCTGGCTGAAGATGAGAGTTTAGGGGCATATGGAGGCAAAGCCCCAGGCCCAGAGTTGCTGGTTACTGCCACTAAGGGCTGTGACACACCAGGGCTTGACTTGGCTAAGTGAGGGGCACCCTTTGATGTATGTGACTCCTTCGGAACTGCTTGCTGAGAGGCTGCACTGTGCAGTCTGTGAAGTCTAGGATCACATTTTTTTTGCAGCCTGGGGTCTCCTAATTTACTTGCTGAACTGTGCAAGTCGCCAAATTGTTCCAGGTAGCCTTCTCTGTTTGTTGTGTTAATTTTGGCTTTGGCTGCTACTTTTGAATCGATGGGCACTGTGCTTTGATGGAGATCACTTTTTGCATTCCATAATCTACTGAGCCTCTGGTCGGCTATAAGCGGAGGCAGAGGTAAACTAATTGAAGATACGGGGTCAGGTTTTGGTAAAGGGACTGGAAGTAAGTCTTCTGGAGCCCACACAATATGTTTTGCAAAGCTGGGCTTGGTGAGTGTAATATCCATTTTAATGTGACTGAACTGTCTCAGCTGCGACCTTGGATCCTGGAGCACTGCACCAGGGGGAGAGTCCAGAGGTATTAAGGAAGGCTTTTCTCTCAGTTCTCTTTCTGTGTCCTCTTCCTCCTCATCTCCTCTCTTGTGTTTGACATTAGCGCCAGCATGTGCATGATGTAAATCACACTTTACTGCTCCAGCCAAGGAGCCTACATGCCCACTTGCGTTCCCTCTTAGTTTCCTGGGATCCCACACAAGTCTGAGACCCTGTGTGGTAGACTCAGATGATTTTCTAATGTCTTGCCTTGGGATGGTCCTAAGTCGAGGGTCAACAACCTGGTTTTCTTTACTCTTCTCTTTAGCAAGTCTTGGATCAGTAGGAGTGCCAGGTTCCAAGGAAGATTGCTGTTGATTCCTCAAAGTTTCTGTTTGTTTCTGTAATGTTTTCAGTATTGCCTTGACACTGCTCCCTTCATCCTCTTCGCTACTGGAATACCAGTTAACAGTATCATCTAAATGCAGACAAAGACTTATTATAAAGAATGAAGCCTTCAGATTTGACCTTAATTAAGATAAAAAAGCACATGCTATTTCTGAAATAAGTGTAGGGTTTCAACACTGGAACAAGATAGGATGTGATATGACAATGATCAATTCCATTATTATAATCTATAAAGAAAGAACTGTGATATTAGAACACATGCAATGTCCTTCCAGTCCAAGAAAGTTGGGGCCTCATTCTAACTGGCCAAAGAGAAGTTAGCATGGGTGTGGGATAACAGGGGTCAGGTAGAAGGGAAAATACTCTGGGAAAGGAATATTAAAAAGTTTTGGATCTCTTTAATTCAAGCAACCCTTAAGCTCTGGATTTACCAAGATAGCAATGGGAAGACAAAAAAATGTATTTGGAAAGAAAACAAAACACTAATAATGACAGTTAAGGAAGCAATGGGAACTGAGCAAATGAGGTGAGGTAGAGACTGTTCATTTATAGTTTACTATATTTTGAGATGTAGTAAATTTTTTTAATGTGGCTATATTAGCTATTCAAGCATTAAATTAAAAATAACAAAGAAAACTAACATGCTGAAGTTTATATACTTGACCTTTATGAGAACACTTTGAGCCTTACTCCTAAAGTGTGTGTATCCCTCATGTGTTAGACACAATGTTAAGCTGAGGCCTGTTCTCTAGTTGAGTAGAAGGTATGATACGGTGAGTCTCCTCCTTTCCATTCATTCACAGACACGGTTTGACTGAGTTGGACACACACACACCCTATTCTAGACCATCCTGCGTCAAGAGACCACTGTAGATATTCTAAGTTACCTCCTTGCACTGCTTACTAATATTTTTCTACTACATGAAACTCTAATGCTACATACTTAAGTCTGAACACAGCAGTGCTCATAAAACAAGAGCTTTTTAGAGCGGGAATGTGGTTTGACATAGAATACATTATGCCACAATGGCAAAAGGTTTGCCTGGTATCTCAGGGTCTGGGAAAATGACTTCTAGACACTGAGGTCTCTTTCCTTCTTTTCTTTGACCCCAAAGTCTAGAGCTGGGCTTGTGAATCACTTTAAATATTTCCGAAGAGTAACTTCACTCCTCACAGAATTTGTTACCTGACCCAAATAAGTAAGATGCTAGCTTATTCTCACTTTCATATCAATATATTTTATAAGCAGTAAAATCCTTTTTGGAATGAGAATGAATATAGAACAGAAGGAAAGTGGGACAGCAGAGGTCACTGGAAAGCAGATATTAGATAGAAAATGGTGGTTAACAGCTTTCTATCAAAGAACAGGTAAGATTTATAAGGGTATTAAAATTGATAAACACAAACACAACAAAGCCCCAGCTTGTCAAGACTTTTTCTGTGTACAGAGAAAACACCACTTATAAAACATCACCAATTGTATAATATTATAGTATAAAATCTATCATTTAGAAAAGTTTTGATTTAAAAAAAATTTTACTGATTTGAGAGAAAGAGAGAAATGCTGATGTGAGACAGAGACATTGATTAGTTGCCTCCTGACCACACCCCAACTAAGGATCAAACTTGCAGCCTTTTGGTGTACGGGACAATGCTCCAACCAACTGAGCCACCCAGCCAAGGATGATTTTCTTGTTTATGAAAGCACAAAGCTCTGTAAGACTTTATAGAAAGCCTACCATTAAATGGTTGTTTCTTAAAATTAAGTTTCAGCATTTAAAGGAACACACATAAATTGTACATGAAATGACGTTATTAGGAATCCCTCATTTCCCTGTGATGTTAAATAAATGAAGAGTTAATGTTATTTGCAAATAGAACAAATAATGTTTATATAATAGCTTGTAACTACACACACACACACACACACACACACACACACACACAGAGTTTTACATAGTTCTTAATAAATTTTATGTTTAAAAATGGCCAAATAGCCCTGGCTGGTATAGCTCAGTGGATTGAGCATGGGCTGTGAACCAAAGGGTCACTGGTTCAATTCCCAGTCAGGGCACATGCCTGGGTTGCAGGCCAGGTCCCCAGCAGGGGCCACCTGAGAGGCAACCACACATTGATGTTTCTCTCCCTTGCTTTCTCGCTCCCTTCCCTCTCTCTAAAAATAAATAAATAAAATATTTATTAAAAAACGGGCAAATATATCAATTTTGTAATTTATAATAACTGGATGTTTTAAACATTTCTCTTAACTAAATCAACTACTGTACACTTACCAATATCAAAAATACAAAGGTAAATTTATTGTCTGCATATAATCTTTTATATTAATATTCCTTAACCATATAGCAGAATCTGAAGTATATAGACTATGCCCATAAAAATTTCTCTAATAACTGAACCATTTTGAAGTTAGTCTAGAAGTCAAAATTTCTGAACTGTAAGGTATCTCATTCCTATTTCTTTTCTTTCAAAACAAAAAGGCTTAATAGCAAGTCTGTTCACTTAGGCCTTACACTCTAATTTCAGATCTAATCACTGGTTCAAATCAAATGCTCTGAAATTAACTGCTAATACACTGACAGTGCTGAAAACCACAATCTCCAAAAGAGAGGAGCTACAAGGTAAACTGAAAATAGGATAGACAGTTCAGAGGAACTCATTTTTAAACATTAACCTATTCAAGAGCATTTCAGGAACTGCATGACCCAAACAGGTAGGATGCTACCATAACATCTGACATACCTTCTTCCTTGCTGGATGCCCTTTGAGGTTGGGTGCTGCTTGGTTCTTCACCTTCTTGGTATTTCTGAGTAAGTCTAACAAAAAGAGCTCTCTGCACCGCAGGGAGGAGACCTGGTGCAGGCAGGGGGTCATGGCCTGTCATGTTACTGCTGCCGTCACAGCCACTCCCATGGTGAGATGAGTCTTGAACAATGGGAGGCTGATGCTCAGCAAACTCACCGTGCCACAACCCATCTACACACATAATGTGGAAAAAGACAGGCATTAATTCATCACAAAACTCCACTAGGGAGTACCACTGTAAATTATAAGAAATTGAAGCTCTAATAATAATCACATTTGATTAGCAAATTAGTGATTATAAATACTTTTAAAACGTTATCTAAAGTTCTATTGTTACAAATATTTGTTTAAATTTTAAACATATTTTAAGGTCTAAATTTCATCACACTTTACTTAGATTTAAAACATACTTTCTTATCATAATTTTAATGAAAAATAGGACTCCAAATATTTAAAATGAGAAATGAGTTATTCTGAAAGGTAAACTTACCGCTAGAGTTATTGGGTGGCTGAAAATTAGGTACAGCATGATGTGAATAGTAATTATCATAAAACTCAGCTGGGTTTTGTAGGGACTCATAACTGGTGTTGAGCTGCATTTCACCAGAACCATGCAGGTGTGATGAGCCTGGAGCACAGTGATTTTCTCTGGGTACTTTTATCATGTGTTCTGTGAAGCCTGGGCAATGGTATGCACCACTCATACCTGGTGCTGACAAGGGTGCATCTGGCTGAACGAGTACTCCAGCTTGGCTGTGGGAACCTACCACTCCATGTGGACCAGGCGGCAAAGGTGGGCTCTGTGGCACTGGTAGACCAGGAGGTCCTGCACATGGATGATGTCCAGGGGAGCCTGGGTGCATCACAGGACTATTGTGTCCCTGAGACATATTAGGTCCAGGACCTGGACTTGACCCAGAACTATAAATATGCTGAGGATGTGGGCTGCTTTCCTGAAATTGTGGTCCTGGTGGTGAGGCACTGCTATAAAATGCTGGTGGCCTGTCGACAGAAAGAATAATATTTCTTAGTTCAAAGAAAAAAGAGAAACAAGAATGTCACTTTTCTAAATGAATGTTGGTTACATGTGCTTTTCTCTATCAGAATACTCTTTTTCTAAGAAGCCATTTATTCCAAATTATCTATAACTGGAAGTGCCAACATGTACATCTTGCCTTCATTTTAGCTCACAGTTTCTTAATTGCTGTTTATTATCAGCTGTTCTAAAACTTACTTGTTATTGGTATTTCGAAAAATACAGGAAGTGCAAAAATGAATCACCCCTAATCCCGCCACCCAGAGATAAATGTTTTTGACTGATTCTCTTCTAGTCCTCATTGCTGTGTAGAGAGGCTTGGAAGCTGGGTTAAGGATTCTGTAGATTAAGATAATGGGAGGCAGCAGAGGGTAGGGACGCAGAGGACACGGGAAGCAGCAATCGAGATGTGTCCCGCACAGCTGCTATTTCTACCTGAGCTTACTCACACGATTAACAGCGATACAAGTTAGTTTCTTAGTAAGAATTTCTAGGCGACAGAGGCATGATGTTAGAGACATTTGGCTCTTCTGGGCAGCTGTTATAAGGTTCAAGTGTCAAGTCCCAGTGTTCTGGCTGCCCAGATGTGCAACCTCAGTAGTGATTTTCTGCTGGACTATTCTGTGGTATAGCTGAGTTTTTCTCCTGGCTCCTTTTATTTTGGACTGCAAATAATACAAACTGGTCTCTGATTTTGCCAGAAATTCTGTATGCTACTTACTGCTCTCTAATAAACCGCATTCTGCTTAAAAATAAATAAATACATATTATTGGGCAATTTCTTAAAAAAAAACACACAATAAATTTCTAGGGGGAAATTGCCACCATTTTTGAAATTTTTAACTTACTTCTTCCCAATCTTATGTGCTAAGTCCACGGTAGGTTTTACAACTATTTCAAAAAGAGATGGAATTTTCTTGAAATCATCAGAGAGATCTGTCTGAAAATCATCTTCAGGATCGGAAAAGGGAAAGTGCTCCGCGGGTGTTGGCAGGAGCCCCACTCCTGGAGGGGGTTTGGGAAGAGGGGTTATGCCATGCTTCCTAAGTTCTTCTAACTCTCTTTCATCCTCATTTGTGGGCTCCTCTTCAGTGTTCAACACCTGAAAGTAATTAGCAAAGATTGCCACTTTTTTTACATTTAAAACTGTGATTTTAGTAAACTAGTTTAGCCAAAGACTAAACTTTAGTAGAAAAACATATTAAGCTGCAATGGGTCATAGCCAGTTAACTCATTTTTGATAAAGAGAATGAGGTTCAAAGAGGTAAAGGATATTTCTCAAAATAAATTAACTTCTTAATGGCAGATCAAGGATGAGAATAAAAGATTCTTAATTCCTCGCCCAAACTTGCTGCTTTCCTAAAACACCATATTAACAAAACATGAAAAAAGTCTTTGGCTTTTTAGCAGTTTTATAAAACATGATGCAAGTCAAATGAGTCTGTAGAGAGACATAACAAACAATCAAGGTACAAAAATATTACTCACTTTGTCCAAAAGTTTCTTCGTTTCTTTAGTCAAATCATCATGTGAAAATTTACACTTGTCTCCTTGGTAACATTTTGCTCCACTATGATAGAACTTGCATGGAAATTCATGTAGATAGAAATATTAAGGAATAGACCAAATACAATCAAACTAATATTTTAAACCAAAAACATAACTGTGCTGAATCAATAGGACTTTATGATTATATATTGTATTGAATTTTCTATAATCACATCAGATAATTTATTCTAAGATGAAATATTTTAGTTATGCATCAAAACATTCAAAAAATCAAAATTTATTTTACTCTACCAGAACTAGGAAACACTTTTTAAAGACAAATATTTATAATGGTTATGCACACTATTATCTTCCATAATAATAAAATATTATGCAGAACAAATGAGTTTTGTAGGAAGACCTTATATCCATGAAGAATAAGGAGCTTGATATGTCCTGTTAAAGTCAATCCAACAATGTGAGCTATAGGCTCGTCTGACTTAAAGGCTGGTCTCACTCAAGTTTGTAGAGACAAACTTCGAAAGAAGACATTAAACGTAGAAGTATGGTGGAAAATATAGCATTTTGCAGATGCTGTATGTTTAAAAAGAATTTCTGGATGGTTTTAGGAAATTTATTATTGCAGTCATTACACTGATAAGGTCAAAAGAGAGAAATTACATGATCATCTTAGCAAGTGCAAACAACGACTGATAAAATTCAAAATCCCCTTTTGATTTAAAAAACTTAGTAAAATAAGAATATACTTAACTTGATTTTTTAAAAGATCTTAAAACTATAGCCACAAATTAAAGCAAAAAGAAATTATCATTAAAATGTGTACTATGTCTGCCACAATCACTATTTAACATTATTCTAGACATGTAGCCAACACATTTAAAATAGGAGGTACAAATTATTATTTACAGATGGCATGACTGTGAGAAAAAAACATAAGGATAGACTGAAAGCTTTCAGAAAGAGTTTAAAAGGTGTCTGGTTTCTGGAGAAATATGTCAAATCCAGAAAAAATGTTATTTCTTTTTCTTGAGTAAGACAAATTTGTTACAATATTTTGATCAAGAAAGGAGGACCATTTGCTATACATTTACAGAGGGAGTGGTCAAACAGCACCAATAGTAGGGCAGAAACTGAACTGCGCAGATAGAGAAATTCAGGATCTGGTGGTAAAGGTGCCATTTTAAATCGCTTGAAGATGAGAAAATGAGTTAACCATTTGGGAAAAAATTAGATTCTTACCGCACATTATATATTAAAATAGAATCCATATGAAGTAAAGATGTAAATGCTAAATAAAAATACAACCTTCACCATCATAGCTTAATCACATTTTTATGAAAATTAGGTGTAAATGTTATCTCCCCTCACAAACTTCAGCATAGAAAAAAATCTGAAAGACTTTATGCCATACTGTTAGCATAATTATTCCTAAAGAGTGAGATTACTTCAAGTTTTTTTTAAGTTAGCTTTAAAATGATCAAACATATACCAAAGTAGAAAGAATAATACAATCAGCTCCCTCATGCTGGCCATGTCAGTTCAACAATTTCATTGTCTGTCCATTTTGTGAGATCTATGCCACCCTATACTCTCCTCACAGCTCTCCCTCAAAACATACATGAGTATTCAAAATCAAACTCCAAATACATTTAATCTGTGAGTATCTCCATGTTTATTTCAAACAGATAAGGAATATTTTCCTTAACAATCACAACCTTATCAATATGAAACATTAATGCATCTATTTTATCTCTTTATCTACTACTACCCTGTCAATATACAAGTTTTTCAAACTGTTTCAAAAAAAGTCTTTTTGTAATTGCTTTGTTCAGGTCAGGATCAAGATGTGATCCACACACTGCAACTAGTCAACATATATCTCAAGTTCCTTTATTGATCCCTATAAATTCCAACCCCTTTTTTATTTTTGTATCATTTATTTGTTAACTTTAAACTTGTCATAGGTGTTTATTAAAATAAATACTCCCTACTGCATCATATCAAGAGACATTTGATATCTAATTGTTTCTTTTTAGTATTAAGACTGATCAGTTGGTGCAGGTAGGTATTGTCAGCCCATTTCATCAATTATAAAGTTTCTCATCAACTTTCCACTTAATGATTTTAACAGCCATCAGTAATCACTGCCCAAATCCATTAATTAACCAGAACTTGCAAAACGGTAGGGCTGTTACATCAGAGGGTGAACTCGTGTGTAATTCTGCCATCACTGCCCAGCTCTCCTCCACAAGGATGCCCCGTTTCACATTCCCAACAGCAAAGTCTGATTATATCTATTTTTCACAACCATGCTAACGAAATGTGCTGTCACATCTGGGAAGGGGGGGAGTTTTGCAAATCTGATGGCTACAAATGGTATCTTGGGCATAGATTAAAGTGCATTTCTCTTACTATAAACAGGATTGAGCAGCTTTTCCTGTGTTTTGGGCCATTTGCATTTCTCTCTGTGAATTACTTGTATCTCTTACCCCATTTTTCTTCCCAATATTTAGAAACTCATACATTAGGCTGTTACTCTCTTGGTAAGTGATATAAGTTGCAAACAACTTTTCCCATTTTATTATTTATCCTTTACTTTTCTTATGTCGTATTTTTGTTATGCAAATTTAATATTTTTATGCAGTCAAATTTTCAGTCTTTCCCTTACTGCTTCTGGATTTTAAGTCATACTTCTGTTCGGATAATAAAAAACTACATCCATATACACCTCTTGTATTTGTATAGTTTTATCTTTATATTTAGATCTATGATAACAGGGGTTTTTTACTTTCCTTTTTTACATTATTTTTTGAACTAGACAAGACTATTTTAAATTTTATCTGGAAAAATACATGTGAGAATCTACCAAATATCAAGTATGCTGGTGAGGTGGAAATAATCACAGCAAAGCAGCAGAGGTATGAGAACAAACTGACAATGGAGCCAAGCAGAAATTCTAGAACAAAAACATGGATATAAAGCACTTCATCATGATAAAGATGAGTTTCAGGTTGCGGGAGAAAGGCTCCATTAGTCATTAATTGTAGTGAAAAACGAGCTAGAGATTTTGGGGGTGGGGGAGTTAACATGGACAGATATCCTATACATATACATTTAAAGGACTACTATAAACATACAGTGATATAACAGTTTAGGTGGGGGCAGGTGTACCATTTAGATGTATAGATTTCCATAGGAAGAAGTAGGGAAAAATATACAGTGATAATTGGTGGTAAGATTTGATGAGACTCTGATTTTATAATATTCAACAATGATAATTTATTACTTGTGAACCTAAGTAAAAATAATTAAATCATAAAATAAATATTTTGCCACCTACTCCTTCAGGAAGCACATGCTATTGAAACAGTTATAAGCTGAGTACATTAAATACACAGTACCTTTATTTCACAGATTTTTTTCCAAAGGGAAGTTATATATTTCATTTCCCTAAAGAACAAAACTTAGTCTGCCTTTTTGAAGTAAAATGGTTGACTAGAGTTAGTTTATGTAATGTGTTGTTTTAAATTTAAAACCAAACTAGGCTTTCTAGGCTGTACATATGATTTCTAAACCCCTCAATTATGTTTTCAAACCTCAGTACTTTGGTTAACATATTTTTAGTAAAGGATATTATGCATGTAAATGCAGTTCTCCCCTTTAGTACAGTATCCTTGTAAATAAAATTTGCAGATCTCTTTCTTCTTCTCTAACTCTGCATCATGATCAAATTTGCATTGATCTCCCTGTTCACAAAAAGAAAAGGAGGAAAAAAGGCACAATTGAATTGAATATTCTCCGTGGCATTTCATAATTGAACTATGGTTATATCTTCAGTCTTTAAATAATGAGCTAATAATAATTCAAACAATTCCTTTGAGTTTTTGCCCAAGATGCTGGGTGTGGCTATGTGCAAAGCACATAGTGCCACAGCCCAGGGGCCTCTGCCCACTCACCATAATATACTGGGGGGGCCCCTGGTGTGGCCATATTTACAATGGGTCAGTAATAGTAACTACTTCCTAGGGTTGTTGTAAAGATTAAATCATTTAATATTAGTAAACCACTTTGAACAGTAGTTGCCACAGTCAGAATTGTGTTTATTTAAAAAATGTAATTTTAACAAATTATATTATTGTTCCAAAATATAATTAAATGAATTCTGATGTATACAGTATTTCCATCAAGATACATTTTGAAGAAGTAGTTTTATTACAACTAAATGAGAAATGAAAAAACTAACCCCCACCAAAGGCTTAAATTTTAAAGAGTATTTTGAAAGTGAAATGATTTATGATACTGCTATAAATTTACCTTAATACATCTCCCTTCCAGAAAGTATTTACAGATTTGTTTTCCTTTGTGTTCCACTGTGTGCTGATTAATAAATTCCTGAGTCATTACCTTCCATTTTTTCCCTGGTTTATTATACTGCAAGAAAAAAATTTATTTTAATGCAACATATAAAAATAGGTATAAAAGGTACAGTCAAATGAATCTGGAAAGCAGTACAAACTATTAAAAGTGGTCACTAATGAGACATTGAAGAGATACGCTTCTTTAATGATTTTCAAGCTGCTTATTGCTACTGGTGGTTGCAAGCCCTATTGCTACTTTAATGAAGACGCACAACTACATTTAAAAAAATAAAATTATAAAAAGCTAGAAAATTAACAATAATATTCAGTTTTGGCAAAGGAACAATAAAACATGCACTCTCATATAGTACTGACAGGTGTGCTATAAAAGATTTAAAATATCTATATTGTTTGACATTTAGGATTATCCTAAAGCACAGGTGGCAAACACAAGGCCTGAGGGTCACTTTGTTTTATCAGGCTCAGCACATTGTTTCTACCCAGCAGCAGCGCTGAGTTCTCACTTACCTGTTAAGTAGTTACCTGTACACAGTCCTAAACTTACATTCCGCCCTTTGAAGGCAACCGAGGCTGATGTGGCTCCCTGTGAAAATGTTTGACACTTCCGTTCTAAAGGAATTATCAGGCAGGCCCACAAAAGTTTATTCATAAAAATAACTACTGCAGAACTACTTCCGTAGTGGAAAGAAAACACCACCGAACAAATAAAAAACCTGGAAATGTTCTACACATCCAAAACTTATCCCGATTGTATAATAAAGACAAAAACTAAAAGAATGTGTCCCCATATTTAACAGTGTATGTCTCCAGATGAATCTCTAAAAAATTAGAGATTTTTTTGCATGTGTGGTTATTTTGTATTTTTTTTAGGAAAAAAACTCAGGGAGGATGTATTACCTTTAATTTATAAATTTAAAAATATTAAGGGAAAAAAGTGTATGTTGTAAAATCTCACAGCTCTACATGTTCTCCTTGGCTCTCCTCAGCCCCCAACTTGACTTCTGTTGAGCATAAGAAGACTGAGTCAGGACAGGGATGGTGTCTGGCCATGCTAAGGACTGCTGTTCAGGACACCATGAAACGGCACTGCTCTTCAAGCTCCCGGCACACATGTGGTGGTGCACGGTAGGAGTGCAGTGATTATTTTTTCTTCTGATTTGATTCCAGTTTTCTTTCTCCTTCCCCTCAATTTACTAGAAGACTGAGAACAATGTTGTACACCTACTGAAAATAAGAATTGCCTCATGGCAAACGCTTAGGGCAACATATGGCTAGACTTAAATCTGATCCTCAGTGCTCACAGCTGAAATATATATTATACTATAAGAATTCTTTTAAAAAGCATAAGAAGGTCCTGGCAGGGTAGGTCAGTTGGTTAGGGTACCATCACAATACGCCAAGGTTGTGGGTGTGATCCCTGGTAAGGGCACATACAAGAAACAACCAATGAATGCATAAATACGTGAACACCAAGTCAATATTTCTCTCTCTCTCTAAAAAAAAATCAATACATTTTTTTTAATTTAAAAAGCACAAAAATACCAAGAAAACAAATAATCCTAGAGGTTCTATTTAAAAATATAAGTACACCTAAGTTGCCCTAGGAAAGCACAATAAAATTACTTACACTACAGTCTAATAGGATCATTTAAAATGTCTTAAATCTATGTAAATTTGACTTTAAAAAATTTTCTATTTACAGGTTCACTTAGAACAAGTAAATATAAAATGACCAGTTCACATATACTGTCTGTACAAAGAATCATGGCTCTAATAAAACAGACAGCCAAAGAGAGTCCATTATGCAAAGTTGGTGAGTCAACTTGAGGAATAGAACTCTCAAATTCAACAGTAAAAATATTTGGTGACTATTACCAAATCCCCTGAAAAATGTACCAAGCAGTACCTATGTTTTATTAAACCTCAGTCTATCTGTCAGTCTATGTTACTTTCTAATGATATGCCTCAGTGTCTTAAAAGAGGATTGTGGGTTTTTTGTTTTGTTTTTCAGTTTGGTTCTGCTTAAATCAGTAGAAAGTATCTCAGAGTCTATAACTATGAGAAACTTAACTATAATCAAAGTATTCTAGAAAATCAAAGCAATTTTAACAAATAAAATTTTAGGACAAAATAAAGTATCTAGAAGATCTGATCTTTTAAGAGTGAGCCTACAGAAAAACCACAGAAGTCCTCTTATTAAGTAATTCCTGGAAGAATCACAGAAGTAATTTGGTTCATCACCCTCTCTGGACAAACATGAAAAATGCAAATTAGAGAAGTTAGTGACTTACCAAAAGTCACATGGCATTTAGCAGAGTCACTTAAGAAAACACAACTCAAGAAAAAGAGAGGGAAAGGAAAACTGGAGGGAGAGAGGGAAACCCAGTCCACCTACTGGGTCACTTTAATTTACTTACTCTAGAGAATGTATTTTATTGGTACGAGGAACAAGAGTATTAAAAGATGTTTTAAAAATACATTAGGAAGGGTAAATAGAAGGATCTACCAAGAAAAGAACGTGTATTTACAGAAAATTTATTAGTTACTATAAAGTCTAAAAAAATTTAAGAATCTTATGACCAATAGAATTAATGTCTTTAAAATCCATTAAAAATTGGCTTGTTCTCTGACAATCCTTGAGTTTTCAAGAAAACTAGTGTAGGTGTGCAGGCATCCCCGAATTTGTATGTCCTCTGGGGCTTTCACACTCCGTGAAAAGGCTAGGATGGAAGTGGATCTACGTTGGCCATTCAGCATATCCACTCGACCACAGAAGAGCCTGAACATGAGCACTGTCCTGGTTATTTCTAAGATCACAAGACAGAATCTATCATGACAACCCATAAACTGACAGTCAATGACATATTTTAATCTTGATAAATAAATGAAAAAAATAGTCTACATCTGATGAATGCAAAAGAAAGAATTTTTTCTCACTTTCTATTGAATAAAGATTTTTTTACTTGCAGCCCAGATACATAAATATCTTAAAATGTTAGTGAAGGGACCCTTAGAGTTAATTTAATACTCTATGTACTCTCATTTTACTGATTAAACAAACTGAAACTCAGAGACAGACAGCAACTTGCTTGAATAGCCATGCTTTCCTGGAAGTTTTTTTTTTTCTTTCAAGTATGGTATGTAGGTAATGCATGTAAAAGGCGGCTTACTTAGAAAGTATTCATACTAACTTAGTTTAGGGAAAGCAGCACATTCTAGAGGTCGACTGGTATAGCAAGATGCACAGACAAGTTAGAATCACCCAGATATCCTAGGCTTGTTTCAAAGCTATTCCAACGAATGTCAAACAGACTTCTCTGTACTTAATCTGCCCAGAGCCCTTAATATATTAACACTGACTGAGAATCCCTAAGAGAAGTGTGGCATATGCAGGGTTCCCCAAATTTGTGGGGGCCTGAACTTCCTTTTTAGGCCACACCTATCAACACCTCCCTAACTAGTATATTAAGAAGTACAACTGAAGAAATCTTTACCCATTATCTTTAAGCCCAGAGATAAGAAAACCAAGCATTGACAAGTATAATATATTGCTATCCCCTTATCTTAATGATGGTTGTAACTGTAT
Source organism: Carollia perspicillata (assembly GCA_004027735.1). NCBI lineage: Eukaryota > Metazoa > Chordata > Mammalia > Chiroptera > Phyllostomidae > Carollia > Carollia perspicillata. The sequence goes on from PVKM010016690.1 coordinate 24,272, forward strand.
AACCCACCCTTGTTCTGTAAATTCAGTCACACCTCACTGGAACTGCCGCAGAATACAGAAAATAGAAAGTTGCTACAGTTCAAATGTACACGCCTGAGTTCATTTCAATATATATTTATTCAGTATCTCCCATAGATATGGTTCATTAATTCATCTTTCCAACTATTTATATCCCCTTTTATTCTCTTCCAATCCCTTCAACTCTAGTAAATTAATTTACCATTATCTCCCTTCTTGGCACTGCTACATATTATTACCATTTTATCGCCATATGCATCTGGGGAAAATGACACCTAGGAAAGGAAGGCCTAACGAAGAACTAACAAAACACATTTTTGCTGTCAAACATATCACTTTTATTTTGAGGTGCTTTCAAATGTTACAATTTTGTTTGGAAATCACCTAAGTCTGCATCTCTATATTAGAATTGTGACTAATTAAAAAATAATTATTTTTTGGAATTTATTTATACTCATTTAATCTGAACTGGGAATTTGTCATTTACTAGGAAAATAGCATTAAAATCACAATGTTTTCTTTGCAGCCAAATAGGTTAAAAGATGGAGAAGCTACTCTCCTCATTATGTATAAAGTCTCAGTACCTCTTGAAAGTCATCCATTCCTGAAAACATATGGGGCCCTTTACTGGCTCTTCCCCCACGTTCTTTGCGCTTGATTTTCTTCGGCAAACCTCGTCCACGACCAACATGAAAAGTTTTAACCCTCTGTTCAATACCTAAAAAAGTTAAAATGTACTTCAGATATCATAGAAAAACAGCACACCTGTCAATATATTAGTTTGTAGGAAACGACTTATTTTTAATAGTCTATAATGTACAGTGCCTTTTTCCCCTCTAGATTCAATGAAAAAAAATTAATTCAATCTTTACGTTTTACTCCCTGGGTACTGCTTATTATTATTTTGCTTCTTAAGAGATGTTAACAACATAAGACAAGGAACAAGGATGTACATGGCTGGAGAAGTCAAATCCAGTTTTATTCTTTTAAATTTTCCTTAGAATAAATAATACCAAGGCTTCTTGTTTTTTAGAGAATTAAATATTATATTCATCTTTATAGAAGACACTGTAGGTATCAGTGGTTAATTTATAGCAAACTGAGTTTTTATTGATAACTTTGGGTAGATAACACATATATCTCCAGGTAAAATTTATACTTGTCTTTTACTTTTGAAAAGTTGTTATTTAAAAGTGTCTAAAAAGATACCCAAATGTCAATAGTTATATATTAGAGTAGGAAGTTAAAATACAAAATGATTTTACCCAATCTTATTTTACCAAAGTCATAATGAACTAATAAATTTTCAAATGATCTTAAACCTATAAAACAGCCAATGAATATATGAAAACATGTTTCACCCCACTAAAAGAAATTAAAATTTAAAAAATTACATACCAATTTTCACCTCAAATTATAGCATGAGTAGGGACTTGGAGAGTTTGATATTTTCACACACTAGCAACATATTATAAACTGGTACCTCAACTTGGTACATGAATCAAAAATCTTCAAATGTGTAGCTATGTCTTTTTAATCAATTCTACATTTCAGAATTTATTCTTAAGAAAAATGTTTGCCAAGATGTTTTCTGAGATATGTATAAATATGCAAGATTAATCACAGAATTTTTAAAAACTGAACTTAAATCTCAAATAATTCCTGTATTTTGCCGAGCATAATGTGCAGTTTTTGCCCAAATTTTTGTGGGAAAAATAAGGATGCACATTATACATGGGTAGTACTAATTTCTATCTATAGAAATGATTTTAATTCTTCTATTTATGCTTACGCATTAAAAGTGTAACTCTAGAAAGCAATAACAATATCTGTATGCAAAATACAGAATACGATAATCAATTTTGGGGAACTTATGACAAACTTGCAATGAAAGCAGTTTCGGCCAATGATTCAAAGAAATGAAACAGAGCCCCGTATTGTTATCCACAGAGTAAGACAGATGATGGCAATTGTCATCCACTTGATGAGACAGGTGATGCCAACCCTATTACCATAGGGTGAGCAGTGCAGCTTTTCTCTTCATACACTTGAGGTGGGAGAAATTATTGGAAAAATCCCTTGGCAAATGTCAAAACAGTTTTTGTACACGGTAAGTCTTAGACTAAAAGTTATTAAATATGCTAAAAAGTGTGGCAACAGGGCTGCCGAGAGACCCTTTGGACCTCCTCCCACAGGGAGTATCGTCAGACTGTGAGGCAACAGGAAGAAAAGCTCCTCAGATGCCAGGACAGAAGAAGGCAATGCGAGGGAAACTCCAAAGTGGC
>PVKM010016691.1:0-26574 GCA_004027735.1 Carollia perspicillata
TTTAAAGTCCTGATAGCACAAGGATGAATGGAGCCATAGGCATGACTTTGAGGAATTTATAAGGTAGTCAAGGAGACAGAACATTTAAAAATGAAAGTACAAGAAACCACTGTGCTTGAGGTCAATTTGAAGTAAGTGCTAAAGGACCTGAGAGAAGGAAGTACCCGAGTATATGTGAGTATCAGAAAAATCAGCATAGAGGAAGAGATATTTCAGCTGAGTCTGAAAGCACAGGACCATATTGCAGAGGGCTGGGATGGAACAGAGGTAGGACTTTGAAAGTAGAACAGTGTACCTAAGCATCCTAAGTTTGGCAAACGTAAACTGACCAGGTGATACAAGGTAGGCATTCAAAACCAACACAAATATGCTTGGCCTCCAGACTCATCTCATCTCTGCTAAGGCTTCAAGTTGGGCAGATATCCCAGTGGAGTGCACAGGGCAAGGTGTCCCCCATGGGCCTGTGAAATTCCCTAGACTGAGGCTTCATTTTCAGCAACCTGATAGCTGTCGAACTAAGGGAATGGCAATAGACCCTACCCTAAATAAACTATCCTCAAAACATTTTGACTGTGTAGACAGCAAAGCCTCAGTTTATAGAAAGTTTATGTGGACTTCTGGTCAAGATGGAGGAGTAGGTAAACATGCTTCATCTTCTTGAACAACTACAGCAAAAATTACAAATAAACTACAAAATAAATATCACCCAGATTTGTCAGAAAATCAAGCTGTAAGGGAATCCAACAACCAAAGATTTAAAGAAGCCACATTCCTCTGGATGGGTAGGAGGAATGGAGATGGGAGACACATGGAGAGGCACAGAGGTGTAGAAGGTCCCACACCCATGTATGGTGGATAAAAATCAAGAGGGATACCTCAGGAGCCAGGGGTCCTAGCCCCAGAACAAACCACTTAGCCCAGGGTTTCAGCACCGTGAAGATAAGTCCCTATAACTTCTGGCTATAAAAACCAATGGGGGTTGGGGTGGTGGAAGAAACTGCAGGATTGTCAGCAGACTCCTCTTAAAGGGCCCATAATGGGCTTAGAACTTAAACAGACACACCTCCTCTGGGCAACAGCTGGAAGGGTACCAGTGGCACAGGGGGAGAAACTGAAGTTTCTGGCAACAGAAACTGGCAACTGGCAGCTGGCAACAGAGCAAGAACTGGGAGACAGCTTCCTCCTGGGCAAAACTCCAGAGGCCAGGCAGCAGCATTGTCCCCTCTCCAAGCCCTCCCCCACGCAGAGCCACAGAAGCACAGAGCCGTGACACAAGTTGCCCCACTCTGGTGATCACCTAAAGCTCCACCCCATACAACTTACAAGTGTGCTTTTCTACAATAGGCCACACTACTAAGACAGGGAGTCAAAGCAGCTCTCCAAATACACAGAAACAAACACAGGGAGGCTGACAAATTGAGGAGACAAAAATGGGCCAAATGAAAGAACAGAACGAAACCCCAGAAAAAGAGCTAAGTGAAATGGAGATAGACAACCCATCAGATGCAGAGTTCAAAACACCCTGGATGCTTAAGGAATTCATTGAGTACTCCAACAACATGAAAAAGACCCAGGCAGAAATGAAGTTTACATTAAGTGAAATACAGAAAAATCTACAGGAAACCAACAGTGGAGGGGATAAAGCCAAGAATCAAATCAACATTTCAGAATATAAGGAAGAAAAAAACAACCAATAGGGACAGCAAGAAGAAAAAAGAATTCAAAAAAATGAGGATAGGGTAAGGAGCCTCTGAGACATCTCCAAACGTACCAACATCTGAATCATAGGGGTGCCCGAAGGAGAAGAGGAAGAGTAAGAAATTGAAAATCTATTTGAAAAAATAATGAAAGAAAAACTTCCCTAATTTGGAAGGAAATAGACATATAAGTCCAGGAAGCATAGAGAATCCCAAACTAGTTGGACCCAAAGAGGACCATCCCAAGACACCACATAATTAAAATGCCTAAGGTTAAAAATAGAGAATCTTAAAAGCAGCAAAAGAAAAGCAGAGAGTTGCCTACAAAGGAGTTCCTATAAGACTGTCAGCTGAAAAGAAACTTTGCAAGCTAGAAGGGACTGGCAAGAAGTATTCAAAGTGATGAGAGGCAAGGACCTACAACTTAGATTACGCTATCCAGCAAAGCTATCATTTAGAATGGAAGAGTAAATAAAGTGCTCCCCAGACAAGGTAAATATAAAGGAGTTCATCATCACTGAGTCATTACAGTATGAAATATTAAAGGGAATCGTATAAGAAAAAGAAGACGAAAACTATGAACAATTAAAATGGCAAGAAATTCACAACTATCAACAATTGAATCTAAAAACCAAATTAAGCAAACAAGCAGAAAAGGATCAGAATCATAGATACGGAGATCATTTGTAGGGTTGTCAGCTGGGAGGGGGAAGGAGGTAAATGGGGGAAAAGGTTCGGGGAATAAGCACAAATTGGTAGGTACCAAATAGACAGGGGCATGTTAAGAACAATATAGGAAATGGAGTAGCCAAAGAATTTACATGTGTGACCCATAGACATGAACTGCGGTGGGAGATTGCTGGAGGGAATGGGGGTATCGGGCAGAGGTGGTCAAAGGGGGAAAACTTGGGACAACTGTAATAGCATAATCAATAAAATATTTTTTAAAAGTTTATATGTAATCTACATTTAAAAACTCATATTCACATAAAGTTGTATCCGTCTTCAGATTCATCCTTTCAGGTATGAAAGAAAATATTTAGTCCCTCGGGGGTAGCTCATAGGGATGGACGAATCTACACTAAACCAGAGATGGTCTCGTTGCTAACGTTAAGCTCGGCACAGGGTTTGCCTCCTTACAAGGGTCATTGGCCTCCAAATGTCCTTTGCTTTTCTAGCCTGCCTGGGCTGTGGGCTTGTCAGAGTGTTGATGTGTATGTTATCCAGCAGATCTGGGTACCAGGAAAAACAGGCCGTCACTACGCAAACTCACATGAAACTGACTTGCAACAGAGTTAATTTCATACTTTTCAGTGTGAAAGAGCTCCGCTGCTAGGAAAAGGAGACGGCTAGGAAACTATAAGGTGGGAAGTTGCCACTGAAGAGAGGACGGCCTGGACAAGGACCCTTTCTTCCCCAGGTCAGGCGGGAAAGGCCGCACCCTAGATTTCTCAGAGCCCCACATTTTCAGTACTCCACGTTGCCCTCTGCTGGAGGACAATACAGACAGCAGAAAGAGCGTGGGCCATGGTTCAGATGAACCAGTGTGTTGAATTGTAAATCTTCCACTGGGCAATTCATCTCACCATGCCTCCCATTTCCTCATCTGCAAGGCAGGTATGCTTCACAAGCCTGTTGTAAGAATTAGTAAAATAAGGGGGGGGATGCAAACCATCTGTTGCATAGCAGGCACTTGATCAAAGAATCATTATTTTTCCTTTTGTTTACAACAACATTTATGGTTAAAAAACACAGGACTCGAACCCGGAAGACCTCAATCTAACTTCCAATTCTGCCAGGTAACTTTCTTGGAAGAAAAGACACACGGTTTACCACCTATGTTGCTCCAGGTCCGGTGCTGGTTCTTTTTCCTTAATCTGAGGATATAACCTAGACATTTATAGTATTTTCCCCCACTACAAGAAAACCGAATTCAGAGAGATCACGTGATTATCAAGGCCATACAGCTGGCAGGAGATTGGACCTAGATTTCAACCCAGAATGTCTGAGTCTGGTTTCTTACTCCAAAATTCATCAATAACCAGGCTGCTCAGGAGAAGCCGGGAAGGAGAGAGAAAGGGGAGTCAGGGCAGTTGAAGACCGAGTAAAGGGACCCATTCATTAGTGTCCTATTTCCAACTCCCGAAGCTGCTAGAGGTTACAGTTGGCACGCACTGTAGCAAAAGGTGTTGCCCAGCCCTCCTTTCGTTAAATGATCACAGTTCTAAAATGAACAGTCCTCTAGAGCCTGGGGGACAGAACAGCTCGAGGGCTCTTATCAGTGCTGCCTGTTTCAGTCCATAGTGTAGCAGCGTTGCTTCACTGCAGTTCATAGCTGGAGACTTACTCTCCATTTGAACCAGCTCAGTTAAACCCGGACATCAGCCTCTCCATCCTCGGAAATCATCTGTGGAGACAGACCCTGACCCTCAAGTCCTGAGACGACAGGAGCACTCCCAGATTAAGCAGGCTTTGGGGTTAATCAGACGTAGTTCAGACACCTATCAGTTACATGGGCAAATATAACTTCTCAGACTCTGCTTCCTCATCTATGAAATAGGGGACAGTGGTGCCAGTGAGGAGTAAACGATAACAATGTGTTTAAATTACAGCTCAACGTGCTACTGCTGTCCCACTCCACAAGAGTTAGCAAACACCCTGGAGTAGCAGCTTCTTAGGACAAGGACAAGACCCTTAGGGTTCTGGGTAACAGATGGGAATTTACAGCATTAAGGGCATGACACAGGGACATTTATTACCCAGATCAGAAGTACCCAACCAGAGGGGTGGAGTGTGGGGAGGGGGCAGCAGAAGCCTTTACAGTTGTCAACTTGCCTTCCTGCCACATTCTCCCCCTCTCCTCTGATTTTCCACTGATTTATGTGGTAATAGCTAAACAAGTAAGGTTCAGTCTCATTACCTTACTGACACACCATACACTGTCTGATATTCCAGGACCAGAGCCCAAGGAAAATTTATTTTTCTCTGACTGCATCTGACCTCAATTCTTTCTCTTCTCTCCCTTTTCCAAGGGTATCTAGCACAGGCAAACCAATAAAATAACTGAAAAGCTTATTTGGAGAGGAGGGGCGGGGAGACAAGGAATTTGCATGTGCTTAAGGGTAGGAAGGAAATGAGTCTTTTTATCTAAGTTGGGCCCATTTGCAGCCTTATGTATACGGATACTTAAAATTACCAATCAGAAAGTGACTTGCTTCGTTGCCATTTAGTATCTTTTCTCAGCCCCAGGAAAGCAACTGTGATTACGGATCTTTCTAATTCTGTTCAAAACCACCTAGAAATAACAATGGTTCATCCTACACTGAAGGGCATCAGTAAGAAAACTAAATGATGATTAAGTTTAGTTTAATGTCCTGAAAAAGTTTTTCAGGACATCATGTATCCTGATTTGAAGACAGCATTCCTAAAGAGATTACTTCTGAAGTCTAAAGCGGTAACTATGGAAGTTTCAAGCCCACTCACTAAACACCAGAGCTTTTTCCAATGTAGCTTCCCGCACACAAACATACACACACAGAATCTGGACTGAAAACACAGTGTTGTAATTGAGACAGTTCAAGCATTGAGGTAGTCATCTCTAGATTCAGGCTCATAAAGTTACCATTTACATTCACACTCTATTTGTGTTCAGATAAATATGTACCATTAAGAAAGCATACAGGTCACCCTGGTTAGTGTGACTCAGTGGATTGAGTGGCAGTGTGTGAACCGAAGGGTCACCGGTTCGATTCCCCATCAGAGCACACGCCTGGGTTGCAGGCCAGATCCCCAGTTGATGTTTCTCTCCCTTTCTTCCTCCCTTGCCCTCTCTTTAAAAATAAGTAAAATCTGAAAAACAAAAATTATTAAAAGAAAGCACACAGGTCAAGTTATTTGGGTTTACTAAATCCATGGTTTATGTTATTAACATTAGAACACATCGCCGCTTCTGTTCCATTAAGTCCGTGCAGTTTGCAGTTTGTAGATAGTCCAGGTCACCCTGCTTCCCAATCAGAACATTTAGTCAGAGTCTTCTGCACCCCGAACCCTCACAAAACAGCGCTCTATGATGAAATGACAGAAAGATACAGACTAGTCCAGTGAGTGGCAAAGCATTGGTCTTTAGGGTCCAAAGATTTCTAAAACCAGCAAGAGCAGATGGGGGCAAGGAAAAACAGAGAAACTGATACTGTCTGAACCCAACTTTTCTGAGTCCCTCCATTAAGGGCAGAATGAATCTACTTATGCAACACCAAATGTAAGAAACCCCACAGGAGGAGGAAAACTTAGAGTAATACCTGTGGGCAGATGAGGACTGTGGACTGTAACTCCATCACCTCCCTAAGGAGTGCGTAACATGCCCTGGTGACAGTAACCCATGAACACTTTGCATGTAGAGATGTGAGGATGTAGCCAGAACGCTATCCACAGAGCAGCAAGTACCCCAGCTCGGCCTCAGCTGAACTTCCACCACTTTCCTGTGAGGGTCCCAGCAATCTCCTGGAATCTTCTATGGCAAATCTTCTTCCTTCTCCCTATAAATCTCTTGAGCTAATTCCTTGCATCCAGGCAGGATCAGAGCTTGCCAATAGAACCCTTCTCTGTAAGAAGAGCTAGGATTTTTTTTTTTCTTAATGGAAGTTCAACACTGAAGAACAGATAGCTGTCACTCACTCACAATCGCAGGCCAACCTTAGGCAGGCTGGTTAAGGTAGGGAAAAGAGTGAAAGGTCTATTATAACCCTATCCAGGCTAAAAGCAGGTCATCAGGAAATCCCTAAAATCAAACTGGTCAAAAGTGGTGTGTTTTGGCCAGATTGATTAGGTCATATCCAGCCCTAACTAGACCGAGCTTCCCAGTTCTAGGATGAACTCACTATTTCTTGGCTCTTTGGACTGGTAGACAATCTGTCACTATTTCAAAGTTCCTGGTCCCTCCCCAGCCTGGATTTATGTCCCCAGATAATTGGGGCGACTGGGACCAGACTCAGACTGTGACGATGAAGAGAACTGCTGGTCCTTGTGCGTGATTAGAACTTAGCTGAGCTCCCTGTGGAGTCACACTTACTCCTAGTTCTCCACTAGAAGGATAATATTAAAACAAAAAAACTCTTATTTCCAAATATTCTCACCACGTCCCCAACGTTTGCACTTCTCAATCCTTACCTCTCCCCCTATTCCTCCTCACACACACCCCCCCCCACCATAAAATGTTGTCCCAACCCTACCGGCATCTCTAGGGCCCAAAGATTAAGTGGAATTCATGGTATTTGGCAGAAAATTCCACCCCACTTTGGAGACTCCTCCCAGTTCAAGAAAATAAGGGAAAAAAAGATAAGGTAAGAGAAGAGGCAGTAGAAACCAAAGTCCGTCCCTTCCCACGTAAGAGGCACAGATATTTCAGGAGTTAGTGAAAATGGCATCATCTCTTGCCAGAAAGCCACCAGCTACCACCAGGTGGGAGCTGCATTATTACTTGTTTCTCCTCTGGACTGAAATGCAAGATAGTCAGGATGGCTGTGAGTGTCTGCTGGCGGCCCAGGCTGTCAGGCAAGGTCAGGAAGCGGTAGATGATATTTTTGAGGTACTCCAGGTTGGCTCCCTCCCTACTCTGGTCCCTGATGTTCTTCTCAATGTGGCTCTGCAGGACTCCAACCTCCTCTCGATGCCGCTCCTCCTCCTCCAGCAGCCGCTCCTGCAGCTGGTGCACCTCCACCTCCAGCCTGTGTTTCTGCTTCCTCAGCAATGTGATCTCTACCTCCTTGCGGGCCAACTGCTCAGCATACAGGAAGAAAGTGGGCTCATTGGCCGCAGCAAGTTCAAGTGCTTGGGTCAAATTATCTGGGGAAGCTGTGTCAGCCAGGTCCCCCGGACCCCCACCACCAACAGGGCTCCTGCGTCCAGGCAGCATAGAAGACAAGGCCAAAGTCCGCAGTTGCTCCAACTCTAAGTCCTTCTCGGCCAGCACGGCCAGGGCACGGTCCCGCTGCTTGTGCAACTCCTCCTCCAGTTTCAGTGTGCGGTCCCTGAAGTCCAGCTGGCTCCGCTCCAGCTCCTGCCGGTGGTGATGCTGCAGCCGGGCCAGCTCCTGCTTCCAGTCCTCAGCCTCCTGCTGGTGCTGGCGCTCGAGCTCGTCACAGGATAGCCGCAGGGAGATATACTTCTCCTTCAGCTCTGCAAGCTGTTCCTGGGCTTCCTCCAGTTCCTTGGCCAGGTTACCGTCTTTGGTGTTTTTGCTCTTGAGGACAACCTGGGCCCTCATCTTGTACCTCTCGAACTCTTCCTTCAGCTGTTTCAACTCCTGTTGGTAGTAAAGCGCAGTCGCCTTCTCCCCATCGGCAGCCTCGGAGCTGGGCACTATCTCCAGGTCGCAGAGCTTCTCTACGTCCAAGGTCATCTGGCTTTTCCTGGCTGCCACCTGCAGCAGCTTCTTCAGCTTTTCCATCTTATCCTTCAGGACATTGACATCCAGATTGGACTCTTCTGCGTGGCTCTCTAGAGGGGACCGGCTGGAGACCGCAAGAGCTAGCGTCTTGTTCTCCAGGTCGAGCTGCAAAATGCGCTCCTTCAACTTCTGGATGGCCAGCTGATCCTTCTGCTTGGCTTTCTCGTAGGTGCCCAGCAGCTCCGACACCTCGGAGATTTGGTTCTCCAGGGCTGCCACCCTCTGCTCTTCCAGCTGAGATTGCTGGCGAAGCTGATCCTCTATAAGGGCTGTCTGTAAAACAAGGGAACAGTGAGAAATGCATCCAGAAGAGCCACAAAGCCCTATGGGAAACCGTGAGAAGGCAAGAGAGGGAAGCAAAAGGATGGGGACCGACCTGGAAGAAATGGGAATCGGGGATTTTTCTGTTGCTCTGGGAGCTAATAAAAGTCCCTATATCCTACTTGGGTTCTGCTCCCAGTCACAAGTTATACCAATCAATATTAAGAACATTTGTATATCTGCTTTTATTCTGCTTTAGTGCTTCCACTTTTTCCTATCATACATTGAACTCACATATTAAATGTTATCCTTGTTTATCATGTACTTCCCCAAATTGTTTTAAGAAATCAGATGACATTCTTTTCTTCTTCCAATACTCTTGGGAAGTTCAGAACTGAATTGGAACTCTCTCCACATTGAACAGCACTGTACAATAGCATGTCTTTATAGAAAAGGCAAATCTTGACTGAAAGCAATTACAAAAGGTTGCTTCTTCAGAGAAAATTCCCATTGCCCTCTACATATGGGCATATACCCACAAGCGAACACAGTACCTCTCTGCACAGCTACTACAGTCCTGCTTCACAGAGCACAGCTGGCAAGACGCCAATGCCCAGAGGCTCAGAGCTGTCTGGCTCCAGCCTGGCCTGCGCTCAGAAACTCCCCATCCTTTTGGAAGCATGTTCTGTGGCTACTGTCAACACCACACAGAACAGGAATTCCCAGCACTCACAAATAAAACCTTTTTAAAAGCATCAAAAAACTGACAGGGCAGCCCTGGCTGGGTAGCTCACTTGGCTGGAGTGTTTGCCAAAACGTTGCAGGTTCAAGCCCAGGGCAGGGCGCATACTTAGGTTGAGGGTTAGATCCCTAGTAGGAGTGGGTATGGGAAGCACCTGATAGATGTTTCTCTCTTTCTCTCTCCCCTCTGCCTCCACCCAAATCAGTAAACATATCCTCAGGTAAGTATTTTTAAAAAACTGACAGCAGCCACTTAGATCTAACTATCAAAGGAGATTAAAAAAACCCAAAACACCCTAATATTTTCCACTTCAGGCTAAATGACTATTTGAAGGAGATGAAGATAATTACCTTCCTCATTTCCTGCTGCAACTGAGCCTGGAAATGGCTCTTAAGACAGGCAGCCTCTTCCTGAAGCTCCTGCAGTCGGGGGTCTGGCCGATTCTTCTCACCTCGCAGGGCCTGCAGCTCACCTTTGAGCTCCTCCACCTCCTGGGTCAGCTGTTTAGTCTGCAGTTCAAACCCTTCCATCTGACCAGCGGCATATGCCTGCCCAGCCAGGGCTTCTCGAGTCTCTTCTAACTGAAGCTCCAAGTTTTGGCGCTGGGTTCTCTCCTCCTGCAGCAGTTTCTGGAGCTCACGCAGCATCAAGGCATGGTCGCTCTGCTCTTGGGCCCGATCGTGCTGTTGGGTGATAAGGCGGGCTTTGGTTTCTGCTACCTGCTCCTGCAGCTCCTTCAATTCTCCCTCTAGACGGTCCCTCTCATCCTCTGCCTTTTTACTGGCATCTTCTAAGTCCTGTTTCATCTTCTTCTTGTCAGCCTGGTAAGAAGCTTCCATGCGGGACTTCTCCTGGGTAACTGTGGCCAAAGAGCTAGTCAAAGTAGCCAACTGGGTCTTCAGCTGGTGCAGTCTTTTGTCCACCTCCCCACCTGCACATGGTCCATCCCCACTGCTACTGCTAACACCACTCTCCGAACCGCTGGCCTCTTCGGACTTGAGAGGTGGTGGTCCACGGGCCAGTCGGTCATCTTCTGCCCCAACCTCACTCTTGGTGCTAGTGAGACTGGCTGTGGTATCCAAGCTGGTGGCGGTCCCAGTGCTATCCTCACTGTGAGTGGAGTATCGGTCATCCACAGAGTCAGGACAGGTGAGGCCTGGAGGCTGGACACCTGTGAGGCCCACATCTGCCTCGTGGGATACCGACAGCACCTTGATGCTGGCCTCTAGAGCCTCTTTCTCTTTCAGTAGGCTTTTATAGGCGCGGACCACATCCTTGAGACGTGCCTGGTACTGGTTGAGCTGCTTCTTCTGGGTCTCAATGGTCTCCAGCAGGTCCTTCTTGCTCGGTCCGCCCCCGAAATTCATCCCAAACTTCTCCATGAGGATTCACAACTGGTCGTTCCACGTCAGCGTTCGGGCAGCCTGGTAGAGGGTCGCGAAGACGCTGGGCGTTGTCGTCTCCGAGGCCGCAAACCTGCTCCTCCCAGCTCTCCGATACCAACGTGGGACCTCGGGGCAGCCCGGTGGAGTGCCCCGGAGCTCCAGGCACTGGGGGCGGGGGCGGGTCCTATCCAGAGGCGGGGCGACGCCAGCACAGGAGGAGCACACTTCCAGGCCTGCCCCTTGCTGCCCCAGAAGCCGCTCCACGTTCTCCGCTCGCCCGGGCCACCGCAGCCCCGGCCGACCCTGTGCCCACGGTCCCCAGGGTTTAAGCTAATCTCAGCCCCACCACCACTTCCCAACTACCGCCGGCCACTCAAAAACGCTTCCGGGTCCGCTGGAAGTGACGGCAGCTCGACGCTACAGGCTCCGCCCCCAGAGGGCACAGAGTGGACCTACTTCAGCCCGCCAGTAGGAGGTCACCTGTTGTGATTCGAGCGCGGCTGCAAGTCGACCACACTCCGGATCAGTGGAGCAAGCACAAGTTGACACACGAGTGATGGTTTCGTGTTGCCTCAGCTTGCCCTCAGGTTCCGATCAGCAAGGGACAGGGTGACGTGGCACTGAGTCCTTACTAAACATTCAAGATTGACACATGCCCATTATCAGCACCTTTGTCCCTAAACAGCAACAATTAAGAGGCTCATTTAGACCACGAAAACGGCACCCCTTTATAGGACAGTGTTTGGCATCTGGTAGGCACATTATAGTGTAATTATTAGCAACCTTTCTGAGTCTGCTGAGTTGATTCCACAAGTGTTTGTAGAGGGCACCCTATAGCCCATACATCTGTTCCAAGTATGAACTATATTCCAGGAGCTTCACAAGTTTTACTATGTAGTCCTTACAATAATTCTGCTCAGTGAGTATGGAAACAAGGTGCAGAGAGGTTAAGTAACATGCCCAAGGTCACTCCGTATGTTTAGGGACTCCATGCAGATCAATACCACTCTCGGTATACTGAATGTAGTGCCAGATGATCACCATGAAGAGACAAGGTCCTGTCCTCAAGAAGCTCACATCCAGCGAGGAACTGGGCATGCAAATGCAAGTCCTGCCATCATACCAGTATACATAAGTATACTTAAAGTGAAATGGAAGTTAGGAGGGAGGCCTATCTGGGGGAGGCAGAGAAGGCTCTCAGGAAAAAGACTTTGGGATTAGAAGGGTGAGGAGTGATTGCCCATCTAACTAGAGAGGGGAGAAACAAGCATTCCAGATGGAGGAAAAAGACTGCAAGGACTCCTAGGGCATCAGGGAGCCTGGCTTACCTGGAAAGCATTGAGTCATCTCAAGGCAGCAGATTAGGGTATGTGTGAAGGAGGTGGCAACAGATGGGGCTGGCAGAGTAAAGCATTTAGATTTTGTCCTGGGACTCAAAGCATTTAGATTTTGTCCTGGGTGATAAGAAAACACTAAATTTTAGTCACAAAAGTGGCATTATCAAGACTTGTATGACCAGGTGGTGATACCAAGGGGTGGGGGACCTGTGAGGAGGCTCCTGGTAATTCATTCATGGGAGGAGATGGCAGTGAGATAGAGCAGAGATGACAGGGATGAAAAGAAAGAGGCTAATAAATGAGCTAAAGATGTAGAAATAACCTGACTTGTTCACCACTAGTTGTGTTATTATACTGGAACTCTTTTAAATGTACTCTTTGGCCTTGTAAAAGCCTTCTTAGGAATACAAGTCTATCACTGAAAGGTAAAGTCATGCCCTTCCACCTAGTGCCCAAAGTCTGTTCCCTTTACAGGCCTTGCAGGTTAAGGTGGGGCAGGCTCTGGAGGTCTGTTCAGACCCAGCTTCTCAAAGGCCCAAGTACCATCCAGCTGCATTATACAAAACATCCAGGTATGCTATTTCATCACTTTAATCTTCACCATAGCCTCATGAGATACAGCAGATATTAGTCTCCATCTGTCATTAAAAATGACAGGTTGTGAGGATTGTTGAAGGCAAGCCCTCACACACAAAAAAAAACGAGGCAGAACTGAGATATAAACTGAGACCTGAACGGTGGCACATATGGGATTCAATATTTGTTGAATAAGTGAACAAGCTTCTCTGATTCCCAGCTCACCTCACCACATCTAGTCCATAAACAGAGGCTCTTAGGTTACTGGGATCCAGAATAAGCAAACTGCCTGCCCTTGCTCCAGTGGACAACCTATCAGTCCAATTCAACCCAACAAGCATCTGTTAAGCAAAAGTCTGACACTGACCGGGTTTCTGCTATCTTTCTACTTCTATTGAGTGGGGAAAGTATCCTGGTGAAGCTCTTTGGGTCTACGGAGGCAATATCTTCACAACACCCTGGGTAGGTGTGCATAATCTAGGCTTTTAGGTCCGTGGAAAAGTAAGGAGCTTCAGATAGGCTGCCTGGGTCCAGGCGGAAAGGCATTTTGCTTGTAGGCTCATCGAGGGGAAGGCCAGTTCTTCAGTATGCGGTAGGGTCTATGACCGCGCTGCCCAGAGCTGGGAATCTCCCACTGGTTCTGCTGCTTCAGGATCTATGAAGCAAGCCTTTTAGGGAACCAGGAGAGCCAGCCAGCACTTGGGCATCTTATTCTCCCACCTCCCCTGCACTCCTCTTGAGATTTTTCTGTCCCTGAACCACCTACTACGCTCAAAGCCCCTCACTGGGAGCTGAGAGGGAAAAAGGGAGGACAAAGACACCTGCATGGAGCTTCTGCATCACTGAGAGGGTGTTGCACACGGTCGATGCTGCTAGTTACCTAGAGTTTAAATCAGAGCCCAGAGTAGGCTGAATGCCACAAACAAAAGCCCTACGGCCGACCACGGTTGATGCGGGTGGGGACCTCTGGGGAACGTGAAAAGCTTTCCTCGGCCCCGCTCGGACTGCCGGTTCAGCAGCCACAGACGAAACAGGAGCCCTAGAAACGTGGGGACATCCTGACCCCTTCCTCTTTAAACAGCCAGCGTGCGAGCCAGCCAAGTGGCAGACACTCGCTCAGCTTCAGTTTTTAGAGGAGTCGAAGCCGCGGAGCCGAAGCCGCGGAGCCGGGGGAGGCGGAGCTGGGGGCGGGGCCCTAAGGGGCGGGGCCGCAGTGACGTAGGGCGGGCCGGGACGCGCGGAGGCGGTGGCGGCACCTCCTCCTCCTCCTGCTGGCGAGCCCCATCCCCCCGCGGCCGGCCGGTTCCAGCCTGCACCCCTTGTCCGTGCCAGTGCCCCCTCCCCCGGGCCCCCGCCATGGGCCTCACTGTGTCCGCGCTCTTTTCGCGGATCTTCGGGAAGAAGCAGATGCGGATCCTCATGGGTGAGGCAGATCGAGCGCGCGGCCCGGACGGGGGCGCCGGCCCCCGCACAGCCCACCAGCCCCTGCGTCCCTTCAGCCCCGCTCACCCGATCTCCGACCCCGAGTCACCCACCTCCTAACCCCCAGGGCTACAGCTCTCGGGAAGGTCGTTTTCTGCAGCGCCGCCCCCGGGGCCTGAGACCCGGTGCTGCGGGCCTGGGTGGGGTGACGCTCTCTCCGCCCTCGTCCGGCTGGTAAGAAGGGAGGATTCCGCCCTTGGAAACGACTTTTAAAAGGAGCGCGGCCCTCCTCCTGTGACCTGACACCCCTCAGCCCTCTTCCGCCCCTCCAGCTTTGGGGTCTGGAGTTGGCGCTCACCACCCAGACTACCCTCAAGGCCCGGAAGGTAGACAACAGCGCGCACCTGGAGGCGCTCGGGCTCTCCGCCCCCGTCACCGTCAGCTGTCCTAGGCTCTCCCCTTCCCTAGTCTCTAGGGGGCTCCCTCACTCCCATCTCTATGCCCCTCTTCTTTACAGTTGGCTTGGATGCAGCTGGCAAGACCACAATCCTGTACAAGCTGAAGTTGGGGGAGATTGTCACCACCATTCCCACCATAGGTGAGTCTGGAGACAAGATCGGGAGGAGCGGGAGTGCGGCGGCTGACCTCCTCCGGGTCTACTCCCTATTCTCCATCCTGTAGTGGGAGCTGACACCAGATACAGCTACCTGAGAAGTGGGTCACAGTATCTGTGTGCTCTGGGTGGTGTCCTGGAGGGCTGAGGAGGGCTGGATGTGACCTAGCCCCGCCCCGTCTGCGGACTGCCTGTCCTCTGGGCTTCTGTTTGTTCCCTTGGGCTTTGATCACTGCCTTCTGGTTTTGTGTCCCTGCTGAATCCACGTAATTTTAGTGAGGTCCTTCGTTTCAGGACTTTTTCCTCATATTCTTCCCAATTATCTGCAGGCTTCAATGTGGAAACAGTGGAATACAAGAACATCTGTTTCACAGTCTGGGACGTGGGAGGCCAGGACAAGATCCGGCCTCTGTGGAGGCACTACTTCCAGAACACTCAGGTGGGGGCGGGGGTGTGTCCCCAACCCCAGGGGAGGCGGTGTTAGGGTTAGGAAGAGTGAGCTGTTGGCCTAGGCGCTGCCCGCAGGCTGGGAAAAAGCCTTATCCCCTTCAACCTCCCTTTTGTGAGTTAGCCTCTACTCATCCTTCAGAATTGGCCTTAGTGTTCTGGGACTCAACCACTTCAGGTGTGTTCTGAGAAGCAAGGTTCTGGATCCAGAGTCCAGGCTGCCTGATTTAGCTCTCATCGCATATCTTTCCCTGTGCTCAGGCTTGTCTTTTAACTAGATTACTCGCCAGAAGGCAGAAACTGAATCCTTTGCAGGATGTCTCCAGCTTGTGCCAGGACGGCTGCCCAGCCTTAGTGGAAGTTTACTAGATGAGAAGGGTTTAGACCCCAGGAGAAGGAGCCAGAGTAGGGTATGTCCTGGGCAGGAGTGATTGCTCCTCCCTCCCTTCTGCCTTCCCACCCAGGGCCTCATCTTCGTGGTGGACAGTAATGACCGAGAGCGGGTCCAGGAATCTGCTGATGAACTCCAGAAGATGGTGAGCACCCAGGGTCCTGGGAACTGATCCCTTGGGTTGGAGACAGAGATCTCCGTCCTGGTATGAAGGTCAGAAAATGCTTCACAGGCCTCAAAGTTGTGTTTCTCTTTGTGAACACAAAAAGACTCTCACCTTGTTTTGAACTTGGGTTAGATAACAAGAATAGAACTTGAATTTTCATGTCCTTACATCTGAGTCTGAGAATTGGTAGGGAGAGGGGAGTATGTGGTGGAAAGAAACATCATCTTACATTCTTGTTTTTCCATTTGGAAATTGTGTCATTTTGATTGGTTCAATTACTCAAATTAGAAAAAGGCTCTTTCTGGACTTATGGCCAAGATGGCTTCTAGCTGACTTACAATTCTTATGTCTTGTGTTCAGCAGTAGACTAGACAATATTATGTTTTTCCCACTGATACTAGAAGGTAGAAAGGGGAGCTCCCCTACACAACAGGTAAGAGGGAGCCTGGGGACCCCATGGGATCCCAGATTCCATCCCCTTGGCCTCTCTCAGCTGCAGGAGGACGAGCTGCGGGATGCGGTGCTGCTGGTCTTTGCCAACAAGCAGGACATGCCCAACGCCATGCCCGTGAGTGAGCTGACCGACAAGCTGGGCCTGCAGCACTTGCGCAGTCGCACGGTGAGGGCCCTGCCTCTCCCAAGGGAGCCACAGACTGGGCAGGAAGTATCCCCTTTTTATTCCCTACTGCTAACCTCTTTCTTTCCTTCTCTCCACAGTGGTACGTCCAGGCCACCTGTGCCACCCAAGGTACGGGCCTGTACGATGGGCTGGACTGGCTGTCCCACGAGCTGTCGAAGCGCTAACCAACCAGGGGCCGGCCCCTGCTGCCCAGAAGCTCCCGCGTGCATCCCCGGGATGACCAGACTCCCGGACTCCTCAGGCAGTGCCCTGCCCTCCTGCCCCACCTCCCACAGACATAGGCCTCTGCTCCTGCCCCTCCTGCCTGCATGTTCTCTCTGTCGTTGGAGTCTGGAGCCTTGCTCTCCAGGCACAGAGGGGTCCACTCTCCTGCCTGCTGGGACCTGTGGAAGGGGCTTCCAGGGCTGAGGCTCCTTCTTTTAGAGGAGGAGCAGGGACCTGGGTTTACTTTTGTTTTTTCCCTTTTGGAGCATACCCTTGGGGCCAGGTGGGGAGGGAAGGTGAGGGCTCCGGGTGGTGCTATGAAATGGCACTGGATATTGAGTAATAAATTTGCTGTGGTTTGTACATGGTGTCTGTAGCCTAGAAGTGGAGAAGTGGGGGCTGGGTGATTGGGTGCAGAGAGACAGTATGGAGGATGCTTCAAGTAGCTAAGGCTGCAAGGCCTGCCCCCACCTCCCCAAGCACACACACAGACATTGCTGCCTTAGTCTAGTTTAACTTCTCCCTCCTTATTCTTGAGACTGGAAATACTTTAGGTGTCCCAGTGAAGGAAATCCTACTTCTCCAATGCCAAGGGCCTTTGCTGAGGGTAACAGACAGGATCTGCCTTCATGCTTCTGTAAACCATATAACTCTCATACCCTCTCCATCTCCTAGCTGGCTGTGGTTTTGAATGACTACCATGTACATTAAAACTTGAGGAGGAGGGAACAGTCATTAAAAATAAGGGTCTTGAGGTACACTTGAGAAAAAGTGATTCATCAGGACTAGACTGAGGGCCAGGAAAATGCATCTTTAAAGTCACACAGCTGCTTCTGAGGTATATTGGCCTTATTCCATAAAACGTTGGTAGGGACTTGGAGATTACAGTTCCTCACTGCACACCACCAAGACTCTCCACCTGGGGAGACACTCCCCCATCCCACCCCACCAATGGGGAATAGGAACCCGGGTTGTGGGCTGTTCTCTAAGCGTGATTCACTCTGCCCACTTCCCTTTGCATCCCAACAAAGCCTAAACGAAACCCACTATCACCACCATTATTTCTTTTTGTCAGTCTCTCCAGGCTGTGAGCTGGTTTTCTCCGTGGGCTGTATATGAAGTGCGTTTCGGAGGCTCATGGTGGACAGAGACTCTGGGGGCTGCAATACTTAGAGGCAGCGCTGGCTGACTGTGCAGCCACAGTGCCATGGGGATCATGACGGTTCTTGGGACTTTCCCCTCTTAGGCCGTTCTCTTCATCCTGCTCTGGAGCCAGCCTTTCGAATTACTCTCAGTCACTTGATTCTTGCTGGTTATCTGTCTGGGGCATCCTCCCCCTCCTGAAAAGTACCTTCTGAGACATCAGAGGATGTCTCAGACATCCTGCTGGCCTCATCCTCCCAAGGGCCATAAAAGTTCATCAATTTTTCTTTCATATTACGAACTCCCAAATCACTTGAACCCCAAGAGAGCCAGGTAGAACCCACTTCCAGGGAGGAAAGGTGGATGACTTCTATCCTGTGATTAAAAAGAGAAAAAGAAGAAGGGGAGGGACTTGCCTGAGGTCACGGGTGGTCACTGGCACAAGCTGAACTGATTCTCAGTCGTAGCCCACCTCCTGGGGTAGTGGGATGGAGAGGCTAATGCAGGCCTGCACCCACCTCTTCTGGTGCTGAGCCCGTGCCTTTTCCCTGCCATGGTGGGATGAGAGGCAGCTGTCACAGTCATAATGCTCCCGGGTCACAGAGGCGCTCGGCCCTAGTCAGCCTGTGCCTGGAAAGTTCCCTCTGGGAACGTCTTCTGGTGGGTACTTCGGGCCTGACTCCAGGCCCTATGGCCTTTGGAACCTCACCACTGGGGGGAAGGCTGGGCCGGACGAAGTCATCGCCTGTGGTGCCGGCCCCATGGATGAGATGGAGTGGACGCAAAGGCGACCCAAGCTGGAGGACCTAAGGGTTGGGCTCATCAGCTGGGCAGGATCCTACCTCACTTACGAGCCGTATAAGAATATGGTCACCGCTACTGCAAAGGGTTTGGGCCGGAGACAGGTATCAGAGTACACCTGTACAGGAGCCAGTTTTCCCAGTGACTAAGCCCTTGTGTGGGATGGGGAGGGAGGAAGTGGGGAGAGTGAACTCTCAACCTTATCACTTTCCTGGCCTCTGCCATTGCTAGGCCAAGACCCTCCTACCCCAGGCTCTTGCCCCCAGGTCTCCATTGCTCCATCTCCCCCTCTCTAAACCTATTCCGGAAGGTGAAGCCTCGACCCTGGCCTTGCTGCCTTGTCTTGCTCTGGCTGTCCCCTCCCCTCCATTCCAGCATAGAGTGGCTTGTGTCATCACAAAGAGGAGAGGTGGACAGCCCAGGCTAGAAAGCCAAGTGGTGGGCATGCGAAAGTTAAACCAGTGGAGTTACCGCAAAGCCTGTCTTTCCGTTCTGGCTGTAGTTTGGAAATGGGGTACTCCAGAAGCCCTACGAGAGTGGGTTCTCATTTTAGAGCAGGATGGAGGCCCCTCTGAGGTGGCGCTACAGAGTGAGGCACCAGCGAGGTCCTCTTGTTTACAACAGAGTTCATCTCAGCGAAAGCGAACAATTGCATCTCAACTGTGCTAACCTCATCCCTGAGCCCGAGCCTGCCTGTAAGAGGTCTTACTTTTCTCCTGCCCTGTTGTGGAGGCGGGCAGGAGAATGAAGGTGTTGGCTGAGTGTGCTATCCAGGGGCCACAGTGAGGAAGAGAGGAGTAAGACTTAAACCAAAACATTTCTTTAAAATTAAGGGTTGAAGAACATGGTCAAGGAAGATAGGGCAGTTTACCTTTCATTTGATGGAGGAGGTGGGCACTGATAACTTCTCTTGGAATACCGAGAAGCCCTATGGCTCCAGTTCGTGAGGTGTCCAGGGATCTTTGGATTACTGTTTAATGAGAAAGTGGAGAAGCACAAGGGAGGCCTGTGCGGTGGGAATGTTGGTTGGTCTCAGTGAAGGTGCTGGGGTGATGCCGGCGGTGATGGTTTTCGGACTCCTCGGTCCAGTCACTTAGCAGGACTGGTTTCTTCCTTCTCCCTCCCGATGCCTCCAGACCTGGGAAATTCTGGTCAGCAATGAGCACGACACACAGGCTGTGGTACGACTAAGGAGCTTACAGGGCCTCTACGTCCTGTGTGAGGCAGACGGCAGTCTGTGCTATGACCGACCGAGAACCAGCCACCACGGATGCTTCCTACTCCGTTTCCACCGCAATGGCAAGTGGACCCTCCAGTGCATCATCAGCGGTCGTTATCTGGAGTCCGATGGCCAGGACGTGTTCTGCAACTCACGGGTCCTCTCAGCTTATCACATGTGGACCCCCAGGCCAGCCCTGCATGTGCACGTGATCCTCTATAGCCCCCTCCACCGCTGCTATGCCAGGGCCGACCCCGCTCTGGGTCGTGTCTGGGTGGATGCACCAGTACCCTGCCTGGGGGAATGTGGATTCCTGTTGCATTTCCAAGACGGATGCTACCACCTGGAGACCTCTACACACTGCTTCTTGTCCCACTTAGATCGGCTGGTCTCCCAACCCTCCACACAGACTGCTTTTCACATGCAAGTGCGGCCTGGGGGGCTCGTGGCGCTGAGCGATGGAGAAGGGGGCATGTTGTATGCTCAGGGCCCCCGCCTGCTCCTGGGCCTGGGCTCCAGTCCCCATAGGGGTGAGGAGTGGTTCATCCTACAGCGTTGCCCCACCTGGGTCAGCCTCAGGTCAAGGAGTCGGAAGTTCCTCTCTGTCATCTACGGCAAGTGCTGGGTCCAGTGCAGCCATGGAGGGAGGGAGGGCTAGCTACTGAACAGAGGAAAATGTGTTTGGGATCAGGGAGGACGTTTGGACCTAATTGTAAGGAAGATCTAGGGGTCCCAAGAGCACCTCTATGCCATGGAGAAGGACAGCAAAGCAGGAGTATGGGCTGTAAAGGAAAGTGGCCTGGGTCTTCTCCAGGCTACTACGGTGAAGCAGAAGGTGATGTAGGTCAAGGAGGAAAAGCAGAGGGAACCCCAGCCATAAGGCATGGAGGAGGGGTTGAGACCGAGCGTGAGACCAGACTCTTATTATGACATGTTCTTCCTCTGCAGATGTTGAGGTGTATGCAGCCTCTGAGCACTTAACTCCAATGTCCTTGTTCCAGTTCGAAAGTGACAATGACAACCTCGCTTTGCAGCTTCGTTCTGCCAACGGTTGCTACCTAGCCCAGGTAAGGCCTTGGCTTTCTGAGCAAGACGACCCTTAAGCCCTGAGTTCTCTCTCTATAGGCACACTTCTCTTTCTTCAAGGCAGGTGATCATGCGGTGAGGTGCACGGTGGTGGCCCTGGTCAGTAAACATCCAATGGGGCCTCTATTTTTTAAAATCAACTTTATTGATGCATAACTTATATACAATAAAATGCACTCATTTTAAGTGTGTAATTGAACCTGTATGGACCAACGTATACACCTACCACCATTTACCAAGGTAGAGACTATTTCTACCACCAGAGAAGTTCCCTCCTGCCCCTTTCCGGGCAGTTCCCTCCGTCCTTGCCCTTCCCACTGCTGCCGACCTGGATTCTGCCACTGTGCATCTCATTTAGATTTCTCTGCTCCAGAATCTCATACGAGGGGAACCATACAGTATTGTGGTATATATGCTTTCTTTCATGCAGCATAATGTATTGGAATTCATCCACAATGTTGCATGTATCAGTAATTTATTCCTTCTTATAGTTGAGGAGTATTTCAGAATACTATTCATAAATACAAACATAATTCGTTTTTCCATTCACTTGTTCATTACTTGAATTGTTTCCAGTTTGGGCACTTCTGAATAAAGTTGCTGCAAACATTTACGCATGAGTCTTTTTTGTGGGCCTGCTTTTTCAATTATCCTGGGTGAATGCCTAGGATTCCAACTACTGATAAATGTGTGTTTAACTTCTTAAGAAGACGTCAAATAGATTGCTACTGTATGTACCATTTTACATTCTCACCAGTCATGTATGAGAATTCAAAACCTGACATTCTCTTTTTAATTTTAGCCACCCTAATGGGAGTGTAATGACATTTTCTTATAGCTTCAAATTGCATTTCCCTTATAATTGATCATATATGAGTATCTTCACATGTGCTTGTTGAGTGTTTGTTTATTTACTCTGTGAGATGCCTGTTCAAATTCTTTGCCCATTTGTTATTGGGTTGTTTGTCTTACTAAATTATGCATTTCTGTATGTTCTAAAGTCAAGTCCTTTGCCAAATATACATATTGGAAATGTTTTCTCCCAATCTGTGGCTTGCCTTTTCATTTGCTTAATAGTGTCTTTTGAGTAGCAAATTTTAAATGTAATGAAGTCCAATTTCTCCATTTCAATGATTAGTGGGGGTTCTTTTGATCCCAAGAAATCATTGCCTACCCCAAATTTATAAAGAATTTCTCCTTTGTTCTCTTTTAGATGTTCTATAGTTTAGGTTTAACTTTTATGCCTATGATCCATTTTGAAATGATTTTGGAGTCTGGGCCAAGGTTTGTTTCTCTCCACGTGGATATCCAGTTCCCTTTTCGATACTGGGCTCTGAGATACAGCACAGACTGGGCAAGTAAGAGGGCAGAAGTCACCACATTTTCCAAAAAAGGATCTGAAAGCCTAAAGCATATCCTGAGAGAATGAAAAAGGCTAGTGGGTGGGATGTAGGAAAGGAGGTCTAGCAATAAAAATGAGGGAAAGAAAGGTGTCTGCCTTCCTTGCTTCCCTTTTCTGTTCCCAATATTACCTCCAGAGGCGCCACAGGACCGTGTTGGCTAATGGGCACCCGCTGGAGTGTGACACCTTCTTCCGTGTGCACTGGAATTGTGGCAGGATCATCCTGCAGTCTCCCAACAGACGCTTCTTGGGCATCGCACCCAACGGCCTACTGATGGCCAATGCCACCATTCCAGGTGAGTTACGTGGCCTTCCTTCCAGCTTATTCCAACTTAAAGATGCTTTCTAGGGAGCTGGGTATGTTAGAACAAGCCCTAGAATTGGAGTCAGAAGATTCAGGTCTGTATACTTGTGGAGTCACTTAAATTTTGCTATCATTTGGCAAACTGCCTCTTTGAGGCTCAGCCTCCTTGTATTCATGATAATGGAGGTGATGTCCAGTCTGCCTTCCTCACAAGATTATCATGAGGGTTAAATAGATTCACGCATCTCAAAGGAAGGAAAAATAATTAAAATTCCTAAGTGCTTTCACAAACATTTCACAGTACCTAGCATGTGACCTGGCACACAGTAGGTGTTCACTAAATGTTAAAATATTGACTGTACTCTCCTGCAATCAGTGTCCGGCCTTCCTGCTTTCATCTGAGAAAGCATCTCATCTAGAGGCAGCCCACTCAGATAATGCCTTTCTGTTTCTTTCAGGCCCAAATGAGGAATTTGGGATTCGGTTAGCCAACCGCCCCTTCCTCGTATTGCGAGGTCGGTATGGGTATGTGGGCATCTCGCCAGAACATGACCTCATGCAGTGCAACATGGACCAGCCCAACTGCATTCACCTGCTGCCCTGCCGCCAGGGCATCTACCACTTCCAGGGTGAGTAGCCCCTCACCCTCACCCTCAGTTCACAGTCCCACCCTCCCTGAGCCCCAACCCAGATGTCACAGCCTGCCACTCAGGACCTGGTCATCACAAGAGGAAAAATAGAGTTCCTGTTCATTTTCACACTTCAAGGTCCCCAGCGTGGGCTGGCAGAACAGAGACCAGTCCTCCGCTTTTCCACATAGAGACTTGCCAACGCAGGCAGGGCAGAGCTGCCAGGGAGGGTGGCGCATCTCCTGGGAGCCCCTCGGAGGCTGCAGTACTGGAGGACTCCCCTCCGGAATGGCCCACCGACCTGAGCTCTTCCCTCCCCAGCACAGGGTGGATCCTTCTGGTCAATAACGACCTTTGGCACCTTCCGCCCCTGGGGAAAGTTTGCCCTCAACTTTTGTATCGAGCTTCAAGGGAGCAACTTGCTCACAGTGCTGGCACCCAATGGCTTCTACATGAGATCCGACCGAAGCGGCACCCTGTTTGCAGACAGCGAGGACGTTACCAAAGAGTGTATTTGGGAATTTTAGGTAAGGAACAGTAGGTAAGGACCTGGCAAGAGGGAGCAGGAGCTGAGGGGCAAGAGAAGGGAGAGAGGGGTGTGGCATGTGAGAATAAGACTGAAAAGCACCGTGGGCTGACTTCTCTCCCACAACCTCATCAACTCCAGACATATACAGTGGCACCTCGGTAGTCATTTTAATTTGTTCCGGAACTCATAGTGAGTGCTGAAACCTACGAGTTGACCGAACGATGAAGCGTTTTCTCTTGTGGGGCAGTGTGGTGACTCATACAAGTTCCAGCAAGTGCAAGGAATCCCGAACAAATGCTCAGTGCTGAAACATTTTTTCTCGTCAAAGTGTGAGGGGTAGAGTGTTTGACAGCTTCTAAAGCCAACGAGTACAGAGGTATGACTGTATTCCAAATCTGTGCCTTTCCTCTCAGGGCTTCCAACCCAATGTGTGCTGGAGAGAGGAGGAGAAATCAGATCTAGGTTCTCATGCTTATGCCACACATAATAATAACAGTACTTGCAAGCAAGCCTGGAGGGCGGGATGAGGTGTACCTGTGTATCTGTGTCTCTTTATTAAGATGAAGAGTTCTGTTATCCTCACCCCTGCATCTCTGGGGTGCTGATGGCTCCCAGATATTTATCTGCAGCCTTCACCCTTCTTCTGAACTCTAACTTCATCTCTTTCTAACTCTCTGATTGAAAACTACCAGCCCTTCAAAATCAGCCTCCTCATTCTCCCCTCCAAAGGTAGTTATTTCTGCCCTCCCCATGGTCATCTGGGGCATGGCCATCCTCCCAGGCACCACTTCCCATGTGTTCCCTTAACCAACCCCCCTGAAAATTCTGGGCTACCTTCTTAACGACCCCTCTCTAGTGCTCGGTCCTTCTTAATTGCCTGTTACTACCAGTGGCTCCAGGATTTCACCAAAAGCCTGAACTGCAACAAGGGCTGTCCAGCAGCACCCACGCCAGACCCGTCCCCACCTCATCTGTTTTCCACGTCAGGTTCTCTTTCCTGAAATGCAGCCTCCGTGTCGTCACTCCCTGTTTGCAGCTCTTCAAGGCAGGCCCCTCACTGCTCTCAGGCCTTTCCCCTCACCATCCACCTCTCTTGCTTGGCTTGGAAAGTGTACTTGAAGGTGTACTGTAGAAAGGGCTTTGGTTTTGATATCACACAGACGTGGCACCAAGAGCTAGTAAGACGTGGTCTTTGGGGATTAATACCTACTTCATAGGATGGTGTGAAGGTTAAATGACAAAATGAACCTAGTTATAGATGCCTGAATATGTGTGCACTCCTTTCCTTCCATTTCTATACAAACCTTCTACTAGGGCCAAACAGGGAAAATTAAAATGGAATCCCACTGAACTTGCTTTCTGATCTAGTCCATGAAGGGCTTGGATTGAACTAAATTTCTCAGGCTCCTTCCAGGCCTGGCATTCTAGTAGATAGTGTATTGTAGTGGTTAACAGCTCACTGCTGGACTCAGAACTGGATCATAATTAGATTTTTATCAGTTAAATCTCTTTAACCATGGGCAAATGAATGTGAAGTCTGTTTCTCATGGGTGAAATAGGAATATACATTTATCTCCTAGGGTTGTTGTGTTACATGAGATAATGGTTGTCAAATGCTTAGTAAACGGCCTGGCACCTAGTATACTCTCATGTAGTAAATTTTACCCCTTGACTACAGTCTCCCTAAGAACTCTGATGATATTTCTGCAGCATTGATTTGATTTACTTGTTTTTTTAAAGATTTTATTTATTTATGTTTAGAGGGGAAGGGAAGGAGAGAGGGAGAGAAATATCAATGTATGGTTGCCTCTCGTGCATCCCCTGCTGGGAACTGGCCTGCAACCCAGGCATGTGCCCTGACTGGGAATCGAACCACGATTATCTGGCTCGCAGGCCTGTGCTCAATCCACTGAGCTATACCAGCCAGGGCTCTACATTGATTTGATTTTTTAAAAAAACCTCTACTGCCTTTTTCCGTAAATTAACTTCATCTGTCCATGTGATTTCCTCATCAAGAAAGGGACAAATCACTTTATTCTCTCTCTTCCCTGGGATCTTACAGGTCTTTTCCTAAAAGCTAGAGGTCATCAGCAAATGACTGACTGAAGGATTTCTATTTCCTCTTTCCTCCCCAGGTCAATGGGTTGCCACCTACCGAAATCCAACTCCTCCAGGAGAAACTACTACACTAAACAGAACAGGAACCCCAGAGTCAAGATCCATGAGAAGAAAATCTGTTACACAACTTTTCCTACCCAGTTTAGCAAAACATCTGTTTCAAGCAACAATACATCAAAAAAGGCCACCCCCAAGACCTTGGTGTGCATCTTACTTAGTACAGAGTAAGGATGTCAAGGGCGGGGGGTGGTGTAAGGTTGAGACTGAGGCTCCAGCCAGAAGAGAAGAGACCAAATGGTAACTAGAAGATCAATGGATCTTCCATTGATCCTTCTCACCCCCACCGAAACCACCAGACTTTTCCCAGTGATGCCTTGAAGAAGTAGCCTTGCCCTGAAGGATTCAGAATCCAGACATGACTACTTGTCTTTGGTCTAGAAAGAATGAAGGATTATCAATCCTATGGGCACAGGATAATGGTAATAATACCTTATGCCTATGTAGCCTACCTCCCTCCTCACCACTACTCTATCATCTCCAAAGTTTACCAATCATCCCACCTTATTGCCTGTGGTCCAGTCAGTTGGGTACAACAGGTACTCTCCCCATCGCTGCTCACCTTTTACAGGGAGCTGGAATAATTTGCCCAAGGTCGCATGACTGAGACCTCTGGCTCAATTCTTGGATTGGAGTGGACTCTAAAGTCTACTCATCTTTCCATCAAAACATAGCTTCCAAAGTGACCATCATTCTTACACTGTCTTCATAACTTCGGTGTTCACCTGCTTGCCATCAGCCCTTTTAATGTTTTTATTGATGTAGACTCTTAAGTACATTTATTTATAAAGGAATATTTTAATCACTATCATAAAATGGAAGACCAGAATCGCTTGCCATGAACAGAAAGTGACCATAACAATAAATACAATGAAAACAAAGTGATGTTATCAATCCTAGTTAGAGTTTTCCCTTCCTTGCCCAAGGCTCAGAACCTAAGGCTCCCTTTCGCTCTGTTTT
>PVKM010016692.1:0-26594 GCA_004027735.1 Carollia perspicillata
ACTACACATATTTAAATCATACAGTTTGATGTGCCCTTATTTCCATATACACCTAATAGTTGACTAAATGTTCTTAAAATGTACATAGACATGGCGAAAACCTAAAACTATTTTGTAAAATAGCAGTTGGTAGAGTTCCAGCCAAAATGGAGGCATAGGTGGAAACCCTACACTTACTCGCATAACCGAAAGGAGGATAACAACCAATATAAAATCAATAAACAACCAAAATGGTGAGAAAATCAAACTTCATAGAACTCAGAAAACCAAGGAATTAAAGAAAAAATCAACCAGAATAAACAGACTGGTAAGGTGGACCACTCAGAAATACCACTGCAAGGGGGCTAAGAGGCAGAGCTGACTGTTGAGCTCCACAGAGCTGTGTGCGAGGGACTGACTTAAGGGGAAAACTAAGACTCAGAGCTGACTGTGTGCTAAGGCTGGGGTTGCCAGGGTGGCAGATACTTCCAGTCTGACACAAGAGTCTGTTGGAAAGTGCACTAGAGATGAGCAGGTGAGCTGCACAATTCCCTTTCTGTCCCCTCCCCCACGGGCAGCACTGCAGAGCAGCAAGGAGGTTTGCCCTGCCTGGGTGAATATCTAAGGCCCTGCCCACTTAAGACCTATCAGCTGCTCCAAGACAAAGAAATTATGGCCCAAATGAAAGACCACAGCAAAACCTCAGAAAGCAAACTAAGAGATGAGGAGATTGCCAACCCATCTGATGTAGAATTTAAAGCTCTGGTAATCAAACTGCTCACAGAACTGATTGAGCTTGGTTGAAAAATAAAAGAACAAATGAAAGATACCCAAAATGAAATAAAGCAAAATATTCAGGGAACCAAGAGTGACAAGAAGGAAACCGGGATTCAAAACAACAATTTGGAACAAAAGGAAGAACTAAACATCAAACTGGACCAGAACAAAGAAACAAGAATCCAAAAAAAATGAAGAGAGGCTGAGGATTCTCTGGGACTACCTAAAATGTTCTAATATCCAAATTATAGGGGTACCAGAAGGAAAAGAACAGCAGCAAGAAATTGAACACTTACTTGAACAAATAATGAAGGAAAACTTCCCCAATCAGGAAGTCCAGGAAGCTCAGAGAGTCCCAAAGAAGTGGGACCAAAAGAGGAACACACCAAGGCACATCAGCATTAAGTTACCCAAAATTAAAAACAAAGAGAAAATCCTAGAAGCAGCAAGAGAAAAGGAGACAGTTATCTACAAATGAGTTCCCATAAGACTATCAGCTGATTTCTCAAAAGAAACTTTACTGTAAGAACAGGCTACAAAGAAGTATTTGAAGTCATGAAAGGTGAGGAACTACATCCCAGATTACTCTATCCAGCAAAGCAGTCATTTAGAATGGAAGGGCAGATAAAGTGCTTCTCACATAAGGTCAAGTTAAAGGAGTTCATCATCTCCAAGCCCTTACTATATGAAATGTTAAAGGGACTTATCTAAGAAAAATAAGATAAAAAATATGACAACAAACTCACAACCATCAACAAATGAACCTAAAAGAAAAAAAATGAGAAAACTAAACAAGCAACCAGTACAGGAACAGAATCAGAAAAATAGACATCACACAGAGTGAGTTCAGTGGGGAGGGGGAAGGGAGGAATGAGGGGAAAAGGTACAGGGAAGAAGAAGCATAATTAGTAGGCATAAAATAGATGGGGAGAGTAAAAATATATATAGGAAACAGAGGACTCAACAAACTTATATGTACAGCCCATGGACATAAACTAAGGGAGGGAATGCTGGAGGGTTGGGGGGCAAAGTAGACGGGGCATAGAGGGGGAAAACTGTAATAGCATAATCCATAAAAATACTTAAAAATGGTGAAAAAATAGCAGTTGGTGGACTTCCTATTTTCAAGACTGAATGTAAAGATTTAGAACTCAAAATTCAATTGTGAACATACTGTAGTGTTGAAATCAGAATTAACAAATAGTTTGATGGAAGAGGAGATGAGGTCCAGAATGCTTCCACAGGCATTCCATTTCACAATAATGACAACAGGACAATCCACTTGGAAAAGCAAACTCTTTTCAATAAACTGCGCCAATCAACTTATAGCCTCATGGAAAACAGTAACATCAGCTACTACCTTACACTACACATAAAATTTAATTCCATGCAGACCTAGAACTCTTTGAAATAATAAAATAACATGAACCCAAGGGATTGTTGTATGTAGAGTATCATAGAGTACTTATAGAAGACTATTTTTTAGCTCAGGTGAAAAGTAATGTGGACATTGGTACTTCATTGTAACAGGGAAACCACCTGAGTATATGTAGAGGGTGAGTGGATGAAGAAAATCAACCACTGGCTGTAGAACCCAAGGAGATGAAATTATTACATGGAACTGTGACTTCGCCACTGGGTAGAGAAGGAACTGTGAACATCTCAACAGAAGTAAGAAAAGAAGAAGTAGGAACTGATAGGTTAAAAACACCTGAAATGTTCAGAAGGTATGGCCATCTTTCTCCTCATAACCACTGAAGACAGGTGCACAGATGGTCCAAAAGGTGCAAAGTCTGGGAAACTCTCCTCTTGGGTCCCTGAGATATGATATGGGCTCAGAATGAGTGATTGCCTACATCTGGCAAATTTTAGTTAAGGCACTTTTCTGTGAACACAATGATTTATCGCATGTGGTTACTTCTCATGGGATAGCAGGTAGACACAACAATGAGGTTACTGAATTAGCAGTTTCTGTCAGACTCTCTTGGTGTTCCAAGTACCAATCCTCATCTTGGGTTAAGGAGAACATGTTTCTGAGGTCAAATTGCTTCTGATCAGTGTTTTGAGATCTGTATTCCATAGTATTTTACACCTATTGTTAAAAGACAAGCCTCATATTCACAGTATACATAGCAGCAACACAACTATTTAATTATTAAAGTGAGCAAACCAGAGGAAAATACATGTTTCTATCACAAATATTTCTGAAGAAAGCTTAAAAATAGAAGGAAGATTGAAAACATTAATTTTACTATTTGAATTTTTATATTTCAAAAGAAGATATGGGTTCATTTTACATATTCAAAACCACTGTTTTACATTATGTAACTGAAATTATTTGTCATCTTATGACTCAGTTTTATTTGCTAATATGTTTGCCATATGGATGAGACATTCTCTCATGAGATAATTACATTCGCTTTCATTAATGTAAAATTATATCTTTCAAATGTTTTTAACTTAGTGTTATTTCTTCTGAATTCTGAAAGTTGATTTTATCTTTAGGTTATTTTTCCATTGTGTTTTGGTTTTATTTATCTATTTCTTCATTTTCCAAATTTCACTTAACAGGTTTAAGTTTCTTTGTAGTTCAAGAATCTTCTTTCAAGAATCATCAAATTATGGCTTTATAAAAGGCTACTATCACTTAAAATCTCTTCTTTATGGCACATATTGGTCTAGATTTATGCCCACAAGGTGAAATCTCCATTAATTAATTAACTAGTTTGTTTGTTTGTTCATTTATTTCCTATATTTTAATTTATTTTAATTTTTTCACAAATTACTGTTATTCAATTACAGTTGTCTGCATTTTCTCCCCACTACTCCCCCCATCCCATCCAAACCCACCTCCCTTCCTTGCTTCTACCCTCCCCCTTGGTTTTGTCTATGTGTCCCTTATAGTAGTTCCTGAAGAGTTCCTGAAAATTCCTTTCCCCACAGTCTCCTCCCCCTCCCCTCTGGTTATTGTTAGATTGTTCTTAATTTCAATGTCTCTGGTTATATTTTGTTTGCTTTTTTCTTTTGTTGATTATGTTCCAATTAAAGGTGAGATAATATTGTATTTGTCTCTCACTGCCTGGCTTATTTCACTTAGCATAATGCTGTCTAGTTTCATCCATGCTGTTGCAAAGGGTATAAGCTCCTCTGTCCCTCTGCTGCATACAATTCCATTGTGTAAATGTACCATAGTTTCTTGATCCACTCATTTGCTGATGGGCCCTCAGGTTGCTTCCAGCACTTGGCTATTGTAAGTTGTGCTGGATGAACATTGGGGTACATAGGTTCTTTTTGATTGGACTGGTGCAGGCACTGTGGAAATCTCTATTTTTCAAATGGGGAAGTAAATAGAAGTTCAGAAATATGAGTTACTGCAAGTCAAATGGCTAGTCAAACATTCCTGAATATTGCATATCAGGAATTTTAACTGGTGTCTTGCCTCCTTATACAGCATCCATTAGAGTACACAACACTGGACAATCACTGGACTATGATGGGATGGTCACTGGAGGACCACTGGAGGATCACTGGATGATTACTAAAGTATAACTGAACTATGACTAATCACTGGCTTACAAGCAGATGATGAAATCTACAAATAGTAGCAGTGTTCATAATTGAATAATAGACCAAACTTTACTCAAGGCTCACGTCCAGTTAGGAAATAAAAGTTCAAGACATTAAAAGCTGTAGCAGATTTCATCGTCCAGGTTTCCACTGGGACTTTAGACAGAGCATATACTTTATTATTCTTGGTGACTACTCAGAGGCTGCTTGCAATGGGACTTTTCTGGAAAAATAATTTCCAGAACGAACACTGACTCAGGTCTTCCCCAGAAAATTAAGCAAGTGTAGTGCACACCTGAAATTAGTATGATTTTTAGGAATGATTTGCATTTCAGCGTGTAAAGGATACTTACACATTCTGTAATAAATCAAGGCACTAGAAACAAAATATACCCTTACTATTAGTATTTTTGGGGAAAAAAATCTTTCAATACTTTTCAGATGAAATTAAATTAATGTTAATTTTAACAGAATATCTGCTATCATGTTATATATAAATAATAGTAAAATAGTGATGTTAATAATGATATAATACACTGCATTACTCAGGCCAGGAAAATTTACAGTGCTCACCATGAATTGTGTATGTCACATCAGTAGCCTGGCATGAATGTAATTCCTACTTGAACATCTGCAATAATCTGTCCAATTTGCAAGAAAAATTTTGGTATGTGAAAGGTTATTGCCTTTGGAGCAGTGTTTTTAATTAATATTTTTGAAGAAATATGACACACAAACATACTTCACAGGCTCTAAATTACAGTCAGTCCGTGGTAAGTGGGGCACTTTATGAATATATGGATTTGTATAATAAGATGGTTAATAGTACAGGCAAATGTGACCGTGTCACAATTTATTACAGTGTTGTTTACTGGACTATGTATCTTTATCTCTACTTATGCTTTATTGCCTTGTTATTGTTAAACCTAAAATAGAAAGTTATTAATTTCACACTCACCATATAGAATAGCACAATAACCTTGAAATTCCAATAACAAATGGGCCACTTTCTCAGTTGAGCCTTTTTACTGCTGCCCTGTGCTTCTGCAGGCAATCAACACAGCCTTCTGTTTCATTCACATAAAACTGAGACCTTGACATTCAATTCTATATCATCCTGGTTTTTCTACAAAGAGTATTTTATCTTAACTTCCCTAGATGAACATGATAAGTTATATTGATACACCCCAAACACTTGAACATTTAAATACTTGAAAAAAGAGAACCAATAAACAAATGGTACTTCATCAAAATGAAAAGCTTCTGTGTGGCTAAAGAAAACAACATTCAAAGGAAAAGGGAACCAACCATATGGGAAAACATATTTGCAAATGATACCTTGGACAAGGGTTTGATCTACAATATACACAAAGAATGCACATGACTCCACTCCAGGAAGACAAACAATCCAGCTAAAAAGTGGGCAAATGACCTGAATAGACACTTCTCAAAAGCGGACATACAGAGGGCCCAGAGACATATGAAAGGATGCTCAACATCACTAGCTATCAGAGAGATGTAAATTAAAACCACAATGAGATAACACTTCACACCGGTTAGAATGCCCATCATAAACAAATCAACAAGCAAATGTCAGAGAGGTTGTAGAGAAACAGGAACTATAATGCACTGTTGGAGGGGAATGCAGACTGGTGCAGCCACTGTGGAAAACAGTATGGAATTTTCTAAGAAAACTAAAAACAGAATTGCCTCTTGACCCAGCAATGCCACTGCTGGGATTATACCCTAAGGATCCTGAAATACTAATTCAAAAGAATCTATGCACCCCAATGTTTATAGCAGCACAATTTATAATAACCAAGTCCTGAAAGCAACCTAAGTGCCCATTAGTAAATGAGTGGATCAAAAAACTGTGGTACATTTCCACAATGGAATGCTATGCAACAAAATAAAGAAGGAGCTTGTACACTTCATAACAGCATGGATGAAACTAGAGAGCATTATGCTAAGTGAAATAAGCCAGGCAGTGAAAGACTAATGCCATATGATCTCACCTGTAAGTAGAACCTAGTCAATAAGACAAACCAGGAAGCAAAATGCAACTAGAGACACTGAAATAAAGAACAAACTGACAGTAACCAGAGAGGAAGGGGGAGAGGGATAATAGGGGATAACAGGGGAAGGGCCATAAAGGCACATGTATAAAGGACATAAGGACAAAGCCAAAGGGTATAGTTTGAAGGGTAAGAGGCAGGGATGGGTGGGATGGTGGGGTGTGACGTGGTGAAAATGGAGACAACTGTTCTTGAACAACAATAAAAAAATAAACAAAGTACATAAAAAGAAAAAGAACCAATGTTTCATAGTTTGTTATTGTACGAAATTCTATGTGTAATAAGTGCTAGACCACCTCAAGTTTAATGTTATATTACTTATTGCAGGTTTCAGAGAGAGAGGATATAAATCATTATGGTTATGAAGGATTTATTTAAGAATAATTATCCTCTTTAAGTTATAAAGATCATTAAAAAGATTTTGATTGTGCTAATAGCTTAATGATTATTGCCTAAACCCGGGGAAGGGATTATTCTAAAATGGAGTCCATGAAAATGATAGTGTAACAGTTGATTAGGTCAATTCTTTTAAGCAATTTGCCATAAAAGAAAGAAAATAAATGAATAAAATAAACAACCAGATCAAATCAGATTTTTTATGATGCATAAGAAACTAATTGGCTGATTATTTTACTCCTCAATGGGAACTTTTTGTAGACACAGCTTCAGGCATATATGGATGACACAGCTTCCTTTTATTTATTTATTTTTTTTTTTTGGACTCAAAATTGTGGTCTAAGATTTCCACAGCCTTTGTCTTGAATGTTGGGTCACAGCTGACAGAGGCTCGCAACCTTGAGTATGTTTAAAATACATTTTATTTTCTTTGAGAAAGTTATGACCTTTATGAGACATGCTCAAAGGGTAATGAGTTGTTCATTATATTTCCTGTCATTTGGCAGTGAAGTTACTTCCAGAAAACATTTTGAATAATGGAAGTTTTGTTGGGAAGACACCCAACCTCCAGACTTGACCATCTTGAAGAACAACTCTTGTTTTATTATTGAACTGCTTACATATCTTTATTGGAAAACCAAGGAGGATGATACTAAATTAGGTACATCATTCTAGTCTTCTCATCTATATTGAGTGCCAAGGGGTTACAGGAAACTGAAGATAATGTGGTTTCCTGAAAGTTACTTTAATTAAAGTGTTTTGGGGAAATAGATTTCTTAATTTGAGTCTGGGTCACTTGTGAGATAAACAAGAGGGACAGTGACCTGGGTGGTCAGGGAAGTGAGGAAAAGCCAGGATGGTCTGGTTTCTCAAGTCCGGATCTCAAGTATGGAATAAAGTTAAAACATGAATCTACAAAAGAACCTTTGTGGTCTATGAGATTTTGAAGGTAGGAGAGAAGAGACATGTTATGGGCAAGAGAACAGAAAGAAAGAGGGCGGAGAGCTGTCCCAGGAGTTCCCAGGGACCAGCTACCAGTGAGTGCCACTAGCACAGTAGCCAATGGCGATCTGAACATGTAACTCTGTTGCAATGTGCAATCATAGTTACTCAGCAAATTAATTTCCACTGATCTGCTCTTTCTCTTTTTCTTTCAATCAGAGAAAAAAGAG
The DNA here is from genome assembly GCA_004027735.1 of Carollia perspicillata. Classification (NCBI taxonomy): domain Eukaryota; kingdom Metazoa; phylum Chordata; class Mammalia; order Chiroptera; family Phyllostomidae; genus Carollia; species Carollia perspicillata. Next base: position 7,967 of record PVKM010016692.1, read on the forward strand.
AATGGCTGGCTTTTTCATTGGGATTCAGTGTGGAAGGATGGGCATTTGGGAGAAATCAATAACATCAAATCTGACATTGACCAACACCCTCATCTTTAGAATCATCCCACTTTTTGTATTTGAAGGGAGGACACATTAGCTACATTTTGAGACTTTTCTTGGAGAAATGCTATTAAAACCTGAGTTAGAGTGAACAGCATCATCCCCCTGCCCTAGAATCCATGTGGGGCTCCTGACCATGCTGACTTCCTAAATGAGGGCACTATACCTCAGATGATGAGGGGCATCAGGGGACAAATGCTGGGGCCTCTAAGGGCAGCAAAGAGACAATGTGAGAAACAAAATTGAACAGAAGACTCCTTAGTGCTGTCAACGTCAGGTATGGAGTGTGAACCACTTCTATCTCATCCATAAAATCTTCTGTGAATTGAAATCCAGGAGCTTCTTAAGATATTTGAACTTCATAGACTTACTTTAAAAACATTTTTTTACTTATACCCCAACACCCATAGCAGTATTCTCAAAACCCAGGAGGTGGAAAAAACCCAAATGTTCACTGACAGAAGAATGGAGATACACAATGTGGCATCTACAGACAATAGAATATCATTCTGCCTTTAGAAGGAAAGAAATCCTGCGATAGTAGAATGTGGATAAACTTCAAGGACATTATGCTGAGTAATCAGTCAAAAAAGGACAAAAACTGTATAATACCTCTTATATGAGGATTCTAGAGTATTCATAATTACAGACACAGAGAGTAGAATGGCGGGTTCCATGGCCTAGGGGGAGAAGGAATAGGGAGTTACGGTTAACAGATACAGAATTTCTGTTTGGAAACCTGAAATAGTTGTAGAGATGGAGGCTGTGATGTCTGTTCAACAATGTAAATGTGTTTAATGTCACTGATCTACACCTTTAAAAATGGATAGAATGGTAAAATTTACCAAATGATCTGCAAACATACTAGCTGACCCAAAGTTAGAGTCAGCTTACCTAGATGAAGGGAAAGCTGACTTTACATAAAAGCAACATACGTCCCTAATTTATCTCCTATTAAGCATTTTCCTATAATTGTAAGTATACCAGAAACAGACCTAGGTCAATTTGATCCTGAATGTTGGGGGGAAATTCATAATATTGAGGTTTTATGGGAAATAGTTTGCCATGGGTTACTGTCATTTAATAATTTTGATATGTCTTCCTATGTTAAATTCAATTTTAAATAATTTGATATTATTGAAAATACATAGTAAAGACCACATATTAGAACTTGAGAGTCCAGTTTTTTTCTGAGAAATGGTTTGGGGTCTTTCACCCCAGTGTCTGCTCTCTGACTGTTACTAAAGTTAACTGGATATCACTGACCTAATATTTTAACCTTGATTCTTGTTGATAAGCAATGTCCTCTTTGGACAGCTCAGTAAAATACTTAACCTCCTTCTCTCCCATCACAGAACCTGGAAAACCCTGGTGCCTAGATTTTCTGTAGGTGGTTATTTATTCACTTTGGGAAGAAACTAGAAAATTCCTCCATTATTGATCCACTATAGGATCTATAATGAAACACAACTAATCTATATTGGAGCACAGCTCCATGAACTTGACACCAATTTTACCCAGCCATTTTCTTCCTCTATCATATTTCTGCTCTCACAGAGAGTGAGAGAATAGTGTTTGAGGGTGTGACTACAGCTGAGATGAAGTGTTTGAAGCACGAACCAGAGGATGAACTATTAAAGAACACAGGTCTCAAGTGACCCACAATGGTCATGTCCCAGGCTTAGCACTGTGGAATTTAATATGGCTCCTTATATGAAACTCAGATTTGTGGACTGCTCTGTGTCAAGTTGAGCAGTGTATTATTTTCCAATTTATGAAAGGACCCACCTCTTGAGTAGTATACTAAGAAAAGGAAAATATGATGTTAAAAGGTCCCAGTAGTATCCTAGCAACTTACTTGTGGTTTGGGAAACAGCCTGTGTGCTGCATTAATCCCAGGAATTTGTAGCACTAGCCAGTGCTGGAGGTGAGAGTAGGGGAGACATAATGATTTATCACCTTCCAGGTGGTAGTGGTTTGTCAGGGGCTCATTACTTCAACTTTGCTTCCTCTAATGAACATAAGATTGCCAGAGTTTTGGTCAATGCTGTTCCCACCCCAAATTAACAAGGAGTTGACAAATGTTTAGTGAATATTTGCTACAAAGCTAGAAGAGTTACATAAGTTATACTGTTTAAATATTCCCACACTCATTCAAACTAGTAATAACACTTTAGGAAATGGGTGCTCACAGAGTCCAAGGGATTTGCCCTAAATGTGTATTGATTGGCAGCCTGATGGGGATTGGAACCCAGGTCTCGGGCAGGCATCAGAGCGAAGAGGAATGTGGTATTTGCAAACAAACAAAAATAACAGGTCTCTTCTTTTCTGGGTTTGTAGGAGAATTCTGGATTATTAACACACTCAGCCTCCTCCAGGCTAAAGGATGTGTGACCTTTGTTCAAACCTGGTATAATTCACTTCTCAAGGTGACCTGTACCATTCCTGCTCTATTACTGGAATATTTCCCCCTACCTCTTTACTTTCTTCCACAGCTTAGGTGTAATATTGTGACCTCTAAACCTATTTCTTCAGGTTCCTCTCTGATCTTCTAAACCAATCCAAACATCAACGACATTCCTAGGCAGAAATGACCTCTCTTGAACATTCATGTTAAAATGAACTGGCACCAGCCTTTAGTCTTTGGAAATAATAACCGGTGGCTAGGATTTCACATTGTTTACTTAAATACACAGACTGTTTCTGTCTTGTACAATCTGGCCCAGGCCATCATGTCCTAATAACCTGCACAGCAGTCCGGGATTCTACATGGAAATAGTGCTGCTTTTATCTTTCAGTTAGCTTCTCTGTGTGTACCCACAGATTTGCAATGGGTTTGCTCCAAGGATTTTGGCCACCAGTAATTTAAAGTTGACCTGATGGACTTCCGCTCAGCATCTTTTAAATTTTTGGAAGAGGTCTAGTGACAGTAAATTATGGTTGTTTGGTTTCAAGGTTAATTTGAAAAGTACTGTAATACCTCACCTAAAGGTGTAAATTACAGTAAAAAATTTTCAAATAATTAAGTATCTTTGACAAATGGGTTTTTTCCATGCTCTGATCAACAAGAAAAACCCCAAGCCATCTTTTCCTCTTGGAGATTATTTTCCATCAGGAGGCATCTCAAATCATTAATAAGAACCCAGATGTGCTCATGTATTTTATTTGCCCATATTCCTTTGCCTGGAGTCAATTCTTTCAAAAAATAGTAAGATGGCACTTTTGACATTAATGCTTTTCTCAAATGAATATTTAATATATTTTCCACAGTGAGACGAGAAGAGAGGATAAAAAAAAGCCACAAATTATGCAAACCTTCCCATTGCAACTGAAAAAATTGGCTGCACATAAAAATTGTCATCGGTAATTGCAGAGTCAGAGTGAGTTTTGGCCTGTTGGCACTTGAACAGAAGATCTAAAGAACCTTGTGTCTCACAAAATGGCATAATGTGAACCCATTAGGTTAAAAACAGATAAAGTGCAGCTTGCCACCATGGGGCTTCAACAGCAATTGAGATTGTTGGTATGTGACTTTGCGGACTACATGTGCTAGCTAATGCCATTGCCATAGTGAATTCAGAAAGGAAAGCTGTTGAATTAGGCAAAGCGGTGAGCTCCATTGTTGGCATCTCTTTGGAATGGAAGCTTCCTTAAGTATGCACCTGAGATCACACACCTGTATCTGCCCTGCTTAAATGTAAAGGAAAGTTTTATTTTAAATCACATTAAAGTTTTGACTTCAACTTAACACCTCATGTATGTAGCTTGTCATATGGTTGCTGGTGATTGTGTTACAGAAATACTGAAACCAGACTCAAGTACACATTGTAGCTTCACCACACCTTGAAGTTCAGGATCCTGAGAACTGCAAAGTCAGTTTATGCTCCCATGAGAAAATTGGTTTTGGGTGTGGTACAAAACCTGGTGTGCATTTATTCTTTATTTAACTAGACTGAACACCAAGCAAAATAACAGTTACTGATGGAACAGAATGGTAATGTGAGATACCACAGAATGTGTCAGGTAGGAAGTGAACTCTGTGCAGGTAGCATTTTCATGGCTGAACTCAGTACACAGCTGAGTCCCTGCCTCACATCTGCTTTTCTATTGATTTTTATTTTCCCTATCAAGATTTATGTATTTTCTACATAGAAATAGGGAGAAAGAGACACACTGGAAGACTATTGCTATTGTAGACTGGGTGGAGGAGATGTATAATACATGCTGTTTTCATTGCAGGAATCTGCAAGTTCTAAAAAGGTAACAATCACAGACTAAAACCCAAGTGAAGAAAGAATGAAGTGGGCACTGCTGAGAAGCTCTCTTATTTATACAATATTCTGGTTTCTTTTTAAGCTTCATTCATTATTTTGAAAAAATGTATAGTTTCTCAGAGGATCAGCTATAGTTTTTGCATATTCTCAAGTGAACCAAACAACCAACAGATGAAAAGACAGACATCAATGCTCAGTATCATAGAATATAGAAAAATTAGCAGCAATTTCTAGGAACTAAAATCTTAACTGTTAAAAATAATTATAGTGTCCTCTTAACTGTTAGATCTAGAACTGAAGAGTGATGGTTGAGGGGGCGTGATCTATCTGGTGTTTGGGGTGGGTGGTTTTACAAGGATCTTAGGCTATGAATGTATTAAATGAGACTCAGTTGGAATAGCTCTGCTGTGCTTCATTCCATTCAAAAAATATCCTTCTGAGGTTTTAAAATCAAGTATTATTTTGAAATGACAATTTGTGATAATCTTAGGTTTTATCTCATTTTTAGTTTATTTTGCTGATGAAATTTTAGTAAACTCAAAGTATGGATGTTCCTGAAGGACAAAAGCTAAGAGGAGGACATCAGTACATAGTTGAGTGTCATCAGTTTTGCACAAGAATGGGGGCATTATGTGCAGTGGTTTATTTATGATTATGCTACACATTTTAAAGACACAATGTTAGGCAGGGTTATAGGCCCCATTTTTAAAAGTTCAAATTAGGGGGAAAAGCAGGAAAATAAAGTGTCTGTGTGACCAGAAAAAACAGGCAATCATGACCAAGGTTGTGGTTTCCAAGAGCATTCTTTCAGATGTTTTGAGTCTGTTCTTCTTCATGAAGAAAAGAAATGTGTCCCCTTAAAGCTGCAGGTCGTTTCAGTAGATGGACTGCAGTGCAAGCAGATTTTCTGCTGCCCACCTGCCCTGTGTCAAGACTCCATGTCATGCATGGGCCAAGCATGGGTTTCTCTCCTTTCACTTCCATACAGGCTTTGCTCTTCCTAAAACATACACAGGACCAAGCTATTTTCTTCTCTTCTGATAAAAATAAATATAAAAGAACTACCCTGAAATGTATTTTTTTCATAGTCAGAAGAGATGTCTAATGTGAGTACTGTCTCAATGCGTAGAACTTACAGGTCCAAAAACATAATAATCACAGAATTTAAACCCTAAGTACATGACAAACGAATAGCACAGAATGGCACTCTGAGGATACATACCAGAAATTGGTCTCTACTGCCTAGTGAGTCACATCAGAGTCCCTAGCGGGGCTCAAAAAGCTAATACTTCAAACTAATAGGACATGGTCCCTTTAAGTTTCTGCAGCCAGAACTTTCTGCCACTTCTTGGAGATATCCAATATTCCAGCCAGACTCAATCACTTAGGAGTCACAAAGAGGCCAGACAGTGCTGGAATCCTGGGCCTCTTATGGGTGCTGAGTATACACCTCTACCTAGAAAGCTTATGTCTATCTGGTAAATATAGCTTTCAATGTCCAGTCCACATTCATTAGGTTATCAGACTACAGTGTATGGTGGTCTAGCAAAAGTTCATTTTAATAATGTGAGGGCAGTGGACGGTAGCAAAAGTTTATTTTTCAGAGTAAAGATATTAACAGAAAAATTTAAAAAGCAAGTAACAAACAACCCACCAGCTACAATCTCATCATTTCATAAAAATAATATTTTACCATCAAAAAGGAAGAATATCATAAACTCCATAAAATAACTTGGCCATTGGGAAATGTCAAGCTATGATTTTTGCTGATCTCATTTTACTCTGGACTGGCAAACATTTCATTAGCCAAGTAGTGTTGTACCGAGAAGTATTTTAGATTTTCCAAATAGGCTAATTCCTGTGTTAAATGGAATTATGGTTGCTAATCAAGACAGAAATGTTAGCTGGTTGATCCAGTTGAGTGCAATGTAGTCACCATAGCCCATAAATGATGTAATAGGGAGGCAGAAGAATCAGAACAAAAGAGGAAGACTTCACTAGCCACTGCCAGCTTGGAGAATAGTTGGGAACCAGGAGTCAAGGAAAAGAAACAGTGTTCCAAAGCTGAAAAGGCAAGAAAGTAGATTCTGCCTAGAGTCTTCAGAAAAGAATGCAGCCCTATCTCCAACTTGCTCTTAGGTCAGTGAGACCCATTGAAAAGTGTGACCTATAGAATTGTGAGATAATAAATTTGTGACTTTTAAACCACGGTGTTTGTGGTAAGTTGTTCCAGCAGCAATAGGAAGGTTTTACAAGCAACAGGAAAAAATAAGATTCAAATGGGATATTGGCAGGTAAGAACAGGAATGACTGAATTTGAAAGTATGTTGCGTTAGTGTTACTGAACCCAAAGCAGTAGGGGAGAGGGGTCCTATTGCTCACTGCCTACTATGCAAATCTCCAAAGTTGGAGTTAGGTGGAAAAGAAAGGGATCTTTTATTTAATACAAGTTTCTGCCTAAAATATCTGGGTAGCAAAACGAAGGGGAAAGGAAAGGTCAGAGTATGACATAAAAATAGCTATTTCAATAGTTGTTATTATAACTACTACATAGGTTGATGAACAGAAAATAACACAAGAACAAAAATCTATTTACACTGCAGACAATTATCACCAAGATCTTTGGAAATAACAGCAAACTTCTTCCTTAAAGCCCATGTCCCTCTAACACACCCAAATAAAAATCTCCCCATCACCCTCTGCCAGCTTAGTTCAAGGTTGTGCCAGGAATGTATTCTCCCACCCAAAAGTATTATAAACATAGGTATTTTAGCTATTTCCAGTTATTGTCCAGCTCCAGGCATCTTTTAGAGTCTGTGCCCTCAGGGTTTTCTGCTCACAGGCCTGCACTGACCACTGTTGTCAGGCCTGCTGGTGACCGTTGACACACCCTTCTGCTCAGGGGAGGGGAAAGTACTACACTTTTGATTCCCAGCACACTGTTTTAAAAGCCCTCTCCCAGAATCCCACATGTGCCAAAAGCCAGTGGGAGTGTCCACCTTTCCAACCAATGAGAGCCAATGTTGGCCACATTTGCCTTTTCCCCTCCTCTGATGCATGTTTAGCAAAACGGCAAGGTCTCTAGTCACACATGTACAGCTCAAGCCCCTCCCCCTTTTATAGGGGGTATACCACCATTCTATTAGGAATGATTGAAGGGACTAGGAACAAATTTGGAAAATGGTAAATGAAGTTGGGTTTATAATGGCATTTATATACAGGGTCTGGCACAAATAGTGCCCCTTTTTATTATAGAAGTGTTTATTACAAAATTATAAGCATATAATTCTGTAACATAAAACTGTCACTCTCAAGAACACTATATGACATTTTAGGTGAAATATTCAAATTAAAACTATAAAATATTACACCCATATTATTGCCCCACTAACAACACTCAAGCAGGCCTTACTTCTGCTGGACCTTGTATTTTTCAGACATCTGGAAAATAATAATTTAGTTGCTAATATTTTAATATTATATGGTATGCTTTGTTTTAGGATCTTAATACTTATTTACTCTTCTAAACAATGATAGGAGATAAATACTCCTTATATTTCCCACACAAAATTAATGGAAACACACATAAGTTAAGCACCTTGTCCCAAGGTCTAATACCTACTGAGGGGAGATGGAATTTGAACAGTCAGATTCTAAAACCTTTTTTCTAATTGGTATGCTGTTGTGGAAAAGGAAAACTATTTATTCTATGATTTCTAAGGAAAAACAGATCTGGGAGGTGGAAGCCACAGTTATTCTTTTAGTTCCGATGGGACAATTTGTAAACCACAAAGCAGTAAATAAATTATTTGGTCCAGATGTGATCATATGGGCTTAGCAGAGAAAAAGGGGGACATGGTTGAGCAAAACAGAAATTTACTGCTAGTGAAGGAATGGAATGTGACTTGAGCGGGGAACTCAGGTGACAGGGAACACATCCATGAAGACAAGAATGACCATGAGGAGGAGACCTGGGTGCTTCCATCCCCATGTTGGCCATGGAACAATATGTTTCCCCTAAAAGTCCTGGTGGCTTCCAGGACCTGGGGAGAGAAATGTAAAAAAGAACTGCTCATTACATAAGGAGATACATAAGTAATATCTACAGTTAAAAACTCAAGGAGTAATTCCATCATCTATCCTAAGGGCAAACACAAAAACTAATAAAGTTGCATTAATGAATAGGACCAAACAGTTTATAGGAACTCTTCCTCCTGAAAGCAGTTTGGTCAGACAAGCTGAGCTGATTTTATCTGAAATGCTTAAAACTGGGGTTGTCATTTGAGGCACTCACAGGTGAGAATGCAGCTATAAATAAAGAATAAGGAACAATCCTTTAAACAACAAAATCAATTAAAATTACTTCCATCCCATGGCCTGTACTGCCTGCATGAAACATGGACACATTGACAACAGGAATTGGCATCTTCCTAGGCTGAGGCTGAGCAAATGATCTTTCATCTAGGTGTTTGCCTGTCACATGAGTTGAAATCTCTACCCAGAGCCTTCTCCGTCCTCTGTATTTCAAAACCCAATACATATCAAGCAGCAATCAAAAGTAATGTTTTTTGTCAATTTAGTTGCAGTCCAAATATTATATTGACCATGTTGACAAGAATCGATTTTTGTACTTATATAAAATAATATTTTTCTCATGCCGTCCACAGTGCATGGCTTGGTATTTTGGTTGGCAGATTATGCTCACTGATGGAAAATTATCCATACCTTTTAAAATGCATTATAATTAGAGGTCTAATTATAAGATGGCAACGAGGTAGGTGGGAGCTGAACCAACTTGCTCGTGCACCCAATTGGGACAACTAGTTGCTCTTCTAAAGAACAGAATGAATAGCCAACAGAATCCCAGCTGATATGAAGTTTGGAAGCCAAAGGTTGCAGAGGATGCTTAAAAACCAACAGTAAGGAGATTTTATATGCTGATGGGAAGGTCCCAGGGCCCTGCACTGGAGACTTCAGTTGCCGCAGGAGTTTTGGAGGGGAGCTGGGTCAGGGCTTGTAACTTAGCAGTTCCCTCCCCTTCCAGATCAGGGAAATCATAGACATGCACCAGGAGAGACATGGGCATTTAAGTCACAAGGGAGATAAAGACGCTGTAAGAAACACATAGCTGGAGGTGTGCTGTGGCTGGGACTGTGGTCACCCACTGGGAAAGTACCAGAGAAACTGGGGAGCTGGGACACACCTGGAGATGGTAGAAGACATGGGCAACAACTGGCCATGACCCATATAGTCCATGGGCTGGTCAGAGAGTTGGTCTAAGTGGAAAGCCAAGTGCTGGTTTGGAATGGCTGGCCACAACAAAGGGGAATTGTCTCCAAAAAGGCTCCCTACCACTGTGCAAGGACCTCTGGAGCATAGTGGCCATACCAGTGAAGAGGGAGGAGGGAGGGCATGATTTGCTGACACTCAGGGCTCCTGTCTCACTGATTGGTCAAAGACAGCAGCAAGGACTCAGAGAGGTAGCAGCACCCAAAGAGACTTAATTCAATAGGGGCACTAAACTGCCCTGAAGGGACCTTTGCGAGTGAGCAGTGCCCAGGCCAATGAAGAGGGAAGAGTAAGAGGTGCAACTTGCTCCCACTCAGTGCATCTCATGGACTAATCAAGAGTTTGCAAAAAGAGGTGGCTTATATGTGCTGGCCTGGTGCATATGCACAGAGTAGACAGTGTGGTCCGCACAATGCTCTGAGGATGTGGGCCTAAAACTGGGCATTTGTGAATATTGTAGCCCAGGTTGAGCCCCCATTCTTGTGGAACCACAGGAAAGGAAAAAATAGAGCCCAGCCCTGATTTGCCTGCAGCATCCAGGAACACCCGCTTCGCAGGTTTAAAGTCAGGAAAGAAGTCAGAAGGAAAACACAAACAGTTGAGGCAAATTTCCCTTTACTATCCTTACTGAAGTTTCATTTCATTTTTTTTTGTTATTTTTTAATGCTCTTCTTTCTGTTTAGTTTTTTGTTTTGTTTATTTGTTTAATTTCATTGTTTGATTAGTTTTCTTTATTCTCCCTTTCTTTTCTTAAATATTTTATTTATTCATTTTTAGACAGAGGGGAAGAGAAGGAGAAACAGAAGGAGAGAAATATCAATGTGTGGTTGCCTCTCAAGCTCCTGGTACTGGGCCTGCAATCCAGGCATGTGCCCTAATTGGGAATCGAACTGGAGACCCTTTGGTTCAGAAGCCCACACTCAATCAACTGAGCTACACCAGCCAGGGCTATTCGCCCTTTCATATTACATTTTAGTCTTTCTTCTTTCACTTCACTCATATTCCAGTAACACACTACTCTTGGTCTTTTAATTTTATTCTTTTTATTCACATTACATGTTTCTTATTCATAGCCATACCACTGTAAACACACCCAGATATGTTTTTATCATATTATTGTTATTCTAAATCCCACACGGTACCCTTCCCTGAACTTAATCCATTTCACCATCTTCCTTAGCTTTATTACTGTTGTGATTAATTTTATTCTTTCACATACTACACCAAGATTCTAGACCTTACTCTCACTGTATCTCACTATCTAACCTCACATAAGTGCTCTGCTTTCTAAAGTCAGCTCGCATTTTTCCCTCCTAATAAGAGTCTTAACTGTTTCTCAACTTTTATAAAAAGTGCTTAGTTGGGTGAAATATCTTGGTTATTGTTGTATTTCTCCAAAGGGTCTCCTATCTGTTTGCTACTTGTTGGTATTTTCAATCTCATAGAATAATCTCCCACTGTCTTACTATATTTCCCCTTAACCCTGCCAATGATCACATATAAGGTAAAGTGGAAGTTGTGAATGCCAGCAAAGCTGGTGGAAGGGGAGAACTTATCAACAAAGGATCCACCAATAGGTAAAACCCAAGTACGACATGAGAACCCACACAAAAGGAAGAAAGGGAACCCTTGAGCATCCAGACAGAGAGATCAAAGACAGGGTGCCTCTGAGTCCCACACAACTTCTACCACAGAAATTCACCCTAAGAAGACAGCTGGCAAAGCTGAGCATCATGAATCAAAGAAACAAACAAAAAGAGCCACTAAAATGGGGATACAGAAAAAAAACACAACTGAAATGAATGGAGAACTCCCCAGTAAAAAAGACAAGTGAAATGGAGGCAAGCAAATTATCAGATATAGAATTCAAAAGAACGGTGATAAGGATGCTCAAAGAACTCACAGACAAGAATATAGAACTGAGAGGGAACTATAACAGTGTGAAAAAGGAAATGGAACCTAATAAAAACCAGAAATAAATGAAGAATACAATTTCTGAAATAAAACTAATACACTAGAAGGAATAATAATCAGGCTGCATAAAGCAGAGGAACAAAAGAATGAGATGGAAGATGAGGTATGAAGACATACCCAGGAGGAGCAGCTGCACAAAAAACTGACTCAAAAAATACGAAGACACCTTAAGAGAACTGAAAGACAACATGAAACACAACATTCAAATCATAGGAATACCAGAAGGATAAGAAAAGGAGCAAGGGAGAGAAATTCTGTTTGAAAAAATAATGACAGAAAAGTTCCTGAACCTGGAGAGGGGAACAGCCACACAAGTTCAGGGAGCACAGAAGGTCCCAATTAAGATGAACCCAAAAGGCCTAATCCAAGACACATCATAATTAAAATTCCAAGTTGTGAAGACAAAGAGAATCTTAAAAGGGGCAAGGGAGAACAAGAAGGAACATACAAGGGAACTCTGAAAGACTAGCAGCTTATTTCCCAACAGAAACACTACAGGCCAGAAGGGAATGGCAAGAAATATTCCAAGTAATTGAAAGCAAATGCCTGCAACAAAGATGACTCTACCCATAAAGGCTCTTAATTAAAATGGAGGTCAAAGAAAGGACTTTCTCAGACAAAAATAGTTTGAAAGAATACAACTCAACCAAACCAGCATTGCATGATATGCTAAAGGGACTGCTTTACAAAGAGGAAGAAAAAATGTGCAAAAGAGAGGAACACAGATGCCAAGGCATAGGTACCTATCAATAATAACCTTAAGTGTTTATGAATTAAATGATCCAATCAAAATACATAAAGTAGCTGAATGGATAAGAAAACAGAACCCAAACATATGCTGCCTACCAGAGACCCATCTCAGAAAAAAACACCTACACAGTCAGAAGGTAAAGGGCTAAAGAAAAAAAAATTTCAAGGAAATGGGCAGGAAAAAAATCTGTAATAGCAATATTTATATCAGACAAAATACACTTCAAAACAAAGGCCATAAATACAGACACAGAAGGACACTTCATGATACTCAAGGGAAGAATTTATCAAGACGTAATTATTATAAAAACATGTGCCCCCAACATAGGAGCACCCAAATACAAAAGGAAAATCATAGAGGACTTCAAAAAAGATAGCAACACACTTACAGTATGGGGTTTAAACACCTCACTGTCAAAAATGGATAGATCTTCCAAACAAAATATCAACAAGGATTTTGCAACATTGAACAATACCCTAGATCAAATGGATTTAACTGATATATACATATCAGTTAACTGAATCTTTGATCTTTGAAAAGATAAACAAAACCAACAAGCCTTTAAGCAGATTCATCAAGAAAAAAAGAGAGAAGACTCAGGCAAATAAATACAGAAGTGAAAGAGGAGAGATTACACTGATATATATATAACCTTTCATCCCAAAGAAGCAAAATACACATTCTTTTCAAATGCACATTGATGTAAACACTGGCCTGCAGTGTCTGCATCATTATGGAAGAAATGAGACATTCACACAGACTACTGAGTCCAGTGGAGGAAAAGGGACAGCATGGCTTTTCTTTCAAGGGGAGCAAGAGCCACGGTCACTGCCATGACCAGCCTTTATTAGGTTTCTCTGTACATTACATGATGTCATCATTTACTATGCACAGGTTGCTTTAGGTGGTTACTTTTTACAGACAACGAAGGAGCTATTGCCAATAAACACATCACAGAAGAGAGATATTTGCAAAAGAAAGGGGCAAAAGTGGTTGGACTGGTTATACTGCTCCTAGGAAGGTTTAGCATCAATTTTAGGAAGTTATTTTGCAGTAAATGTTTGCCACAAATCCAGACAAGTGAGTTCCCAGCAAAAATTAAGACTCAAAGCAGCCTAGGCATATAGAAGGCCTGATTCCCCATGGGAGAACCTATCCATTGGCATGGGTCCTGTGCATCTCCAAGTGGGAGCTGAGCCCACAACATGCAGAATGGTCTCCTACAGCACATGGCATTTTCAAAGATAGACCACTTAATAGAATACCAAACAAACCTCAATACATGTAAGGAAATTTAAATAATATCAAGCATTTTCTCAGACCACAAGGGCCTGAAACTAGAAACCAACCTTGAGGAAAAAACTCAAAAACACTCAAATTCACGAAGATTGAATATATTGCTAATAAACAATGAATGGGTTCATAAGGAGATCAAGGAAGAAATCAAAAAGTTTCTGGGAACAAAGGAGAATGAACACAGAACAATCAAAAATTTATGGGACACCATGAAGGTATTCTTGAGGGGGAAGTTCATAGCAATACAGGCCTACCTAAAATAGATAGATATATTTCAAAGATACAACTTAACTGTAAATATACAAGAACTGGAGGAACAGCAACAAACATAACCCAAAGAGCAGAAGGAAAGAAATAACCAAGATCAGAGCAGAATTAAACAACACTAAAGAACAATTGAAAAAACCAATAAATCCAGGAACTGGGCCTTTGAAAAGATAAACAAAACCAACAAGACTTTAAGCAGATTCATCAAGAAAAAAAAGAGAGAAGACTCGGGTAAATAAATACAGAAAAGAAAGAGGAGAGATTACAACTGATACCACAGAAATACAGAAGATTGTAAGAAATTACTATGAACTACTATATGCCAAGAAATTTGAAAATCTGCATGAAGTAGACAAATTTCTAGAAAAATATAATCTTCCAAAACTAAATGAAGAACAAGAAGAAAGTCTGAACATATCAATAACATCTGGTGAAATTGAAGATATAATAGAAAAACTCCTGGCACACCAATGCCCTGGTCTGAGCAGTATTACAGAAGAATTTTACAATACATGTCAGGAAGAGCTAACCCTTATCCACTCAAAATTTTCAAAATATCCAAGAAGCAGGAAGACCCTCCAAACTCCTTTTATGAGTCCAGCATCATTCTAATCCCAAAACCAGATGAAGACATACAAAGAAAACTACAGGCCAATATGACTGATGAACACAGACACTAAAACCCTCAAAAAAATATTGGCAAACCACATTCATCAGTACATTAAAAAGATCATACACCATGACTAAGTGGGATTCATCCCAGGGATGCAAGGATTTTACAATATTTAAAAATCAATACATGTAATATATCACATAAACAAAATGAAAGACAAAATCACAATATTATATCAATAGATATGAAAAAAATTAGATAAGGTACAGCACACATTTATCATAAAAAGACTCACCAAAGTGGGATTACAGGAAGCATACCTCAATATAATAAAGGCCATATATTAGAAACATCATTTTCAATGATCAAAAACTAAAAACTTTCTCACTAGGAGCAGGAACAAGGGAAGGATGTCCGCTTTCATCCCTTCAGTTCAACATAGTATTGGAAGTCCTAGCTACAGTAATCAGACAAGAAAAATAATAAAAGGCATCCAAATTGGAAAGGAGGAAGCAAAACTGTCATTGTTTGCAGGTGAGATGATAGTGTACATAGAAAATCCTATAGACTCCACCAAAAAAACTAGTGAACTTAATAAAACCTAATTCAGCAAAACAATGGGATACAAAGTCAATATTCAGAAGATGAAAGCATGTCTCTACACCAAGAAAGAAATATCAGAAACAGAAATCAGGAAAAAATCCATTTATTAGAGCACCAAGAAAAATAAAGTACCTAGAAATAAACCTTATCAACAAGGTAAAAGACCTGTACTCAAAACACTACACAACACTGAAGAAAGAAATTAAGGAAGACACACAAAATTGAAACATATACAGTGTTCATGGATTAGAAAATTTAACATCATCAAAATGTCCATACTACCCAAAGCAATTTATATAATGACATATAAATTATGTATTTATATATGACATATAATGACATATAATGACATAATAATGACATATTTCACAGATAAAGAACAAACACTTCAAAAATTTATATGGAACCATAAATAACCCTGAATAGCCACAGCAATTATGCAAAAGCAGAACAAAGTACTAGGGATCAAAATGCTGGACATGACACTGTATTACAAAGCCACAGTAATCAGAACAGCCTGGTACTGGCATAAGAACAGACACATGCATCAATGGGACAGAGCAGAGAGATCAGAAATAAACCCAAGTCTTTACCACCAATTAATATTAGACAAAGGGAACAGAAGCATAAAATGGAGTAAACATAGTCTCTTCAACAAATGGCATTTGGAGATCTGGACAGCTAGATGAAAAAATGTGAAACTCGACCACCAACTTACACCATACCCAAAAATAAACTCAAAATGGATAAAAGTCTTAAATATTAGTCATGAAACCATAAAAGATCTAGAGGAGAACATGGGCAGCTAAATCTCAGATATTCCACATAGCACTATTTTCACCAATATGTCCCCTAGAGCAAGGGACATATAGGGAAGAATAAAAAAAAAGAAATTTCATCAAAATAACGTGTCTGCACATCTAAAGAAAACATCAACAAAATGGAAAAGGAACCAACTCTATGGGAAAATATATTGACAAATGATAACTTGGACAAGGGTTTGATCTACAAAATATGTACAGAACTCACACAACTCCACACCAGGAAGATAAACAACCCCATTAAATAATGGGTAAAGGACCTGAATGGACACTTCTCTAAGGAGGGCATACACAGGGCCCAGAGACATATGAAAAGATGCTTAGTATCAACTAGCCATCATAGAGATGCAAATTAAAACCACAATGAGGTACCACTTCACACCAGACAAAATGGCCATCATAAACAAATCAACAAACAAGTGCTGCTGAGGTTGTGGACAAAAGGGCATCCTTGTACACAGTTGGGAGAATGCAGACTGGTGCAGTCATGTGGAAAACAGTATGGAATTTACTAAAAAAAAAAAAAAAAACTAAAAGTGGAACTACCTTTTTACCTAACAGTTCTGCTCTTGAGATTATACCCTAAGGATTCTGAAACATCAATTCAAAATAACCTATGCACCCCAAAGTTCATAGCAGCACTATTTACAATGGCCAAGTGTTGGAAGCAACCTAAGTGCCCATCAGTAAATGAGTGGATAAAAATGTTTGATACATTTACACAGTGAAATACAAATAGCAGAAAGAAAGAAGGAGCTCCGACCCTTTGCAACAGCATGGATGGATCTGGAGAGCATTATGCTAAGCGGAATAAAATAAGCCAGGCATTGAAAGCCTAATACCATATGATCCCATCTATAAGTAGAACCTAATCAACAAGCAAACAAAATATAACAAGAAACATTGAAATAAAGAACAAACTGACAGTAATGAGAGGCAGTGGGGAGAAAGATAATGGGAAGAAATTGGGAAAGGGTCATCAGAGAATGTATAGAAAGAAAGGACATATGGACAAAGACAAAGGGCACTTTGCAGTTGGGGGTCAGGGGTAGGCGGGTCAGTTTTGGAGTGGTGGTGGAGGAATGGAGACAATGTACTTGAACAACAATAAAAATGAAAAAAATATTTTAATCAAAACAAACTCTCAGATCTACAATCTGTGGAACAGGGAGAAAGTTCTATTTTTTTCCAACAAAATATTTAGGGAATAAGTGAAATTAATTTCGCATGCGGCTCCAATGGTGTGGACTTTTTCTAAATTGTTATTAAGAACTTGTAATTTGTTTTGAAAATTCAGTCTTTGAAAAGTCATAAGACAGTATTACATCTTTCAATAAAATGTATCAGTCTTCGAAGATAATGGGTGTTTGTGTGTCAGTGATAAGAAGGTATGTAAAAAGAGAATTTAATGTGGGGAAAGAGAACCTCTTTCTCTAAAGTTAATCTCTAAATTCTGTAATAGAACATAGATCTTAGCATTAGCTCTGAAATTTAGGATTATGTGCATGTAAATCAGCTTTTCAAGGGAATTATATTTTTTTACTCTTAGTATTACCTCAAGAAACTAAAGTTTAAATGACAAAATAATATCATTTAGCCCTGCCCAGGTTGCTCAGTTGATCAGAGCATTATCCCAGTCAAGGTTGTGGGTTCCCTGGTCAGGGCATATACAAGAATCAACCAATGAATGCATAAATAAGTGGAACAACATCATCATCTATCTCTCTCTGCCCCTCTCCCTCTCCCTTTTCCTCTCCCTCTTTCTCCTTCTCTCTCTCTCAAATCAATAAATAAAATTTTAAAAAATTGTCACATTTCATTCTGGGTTCTCCTTAGGAAGACACTAACCTGAACCAATGTCCTCCCTTTCCCTACCCTCATAGTGGGTGTCCCTCTGCTCACAACATATGGTGAGATTCTTGCTCTGACGTAAACTCAAAGCAGCTCTGGGTACATCAAGATCATCTTTGAGGCAAGCTGGGTACACTTGGAGCCCACAGGGTAGGCTTGTGGTTCTAATGTGTGTGGGGAGTATGAGCAATCCAGATGTAAGGCCAGAGAGGAAGGGCAGGTGCTCTGAGGGTCATGTAATGCTCTGATGGTTAGTGGATACTCTGAGGTTAAGGGAATGATGCTTTGAGAGTCAGGTGGGATGAGGCCCTGGGTGCTGCTTCTGTGACCACTATTCCCAGAGGAAGCCTGAGATCTCAGGATCACGGGAGAACTGGGAGCAGCATGGAGTCCTAGTATGAGAAACACATGGGTGCCTCTTGTCACAAACCAGGCCATAGGAGTCAGGCTCACATCACCTATCAGGCAAAACTGACTCTCCAGATGCGCCTCCATTGAGAGTCTCAGTACAGGTAAGGCCTCTCAGCTGCCCAATCAGGCATGGCCTTGAGACCAAGGATGGTCTTATTTATATATGTAACCTTAGCATGTCACATATACCTGGGCCATGACAACACTTAATAACTACTTATTGAATGAAGGTAGGAAAATAATTTTTGTTTGTTTTATTATTTTATTGTTGTTCAAGTACAATTGTCTGCATTTACCCCCCAGCCATCCCCACCAACCACCACTTTTCCAGCCCCCTTGGTTTTGTGCATGTGTCCTTTATAGTTGTTCCTGTAAA